>CM073778.1:42372349-42437349 GCA_037158775.1 Hetaerina titia
CCTTTTGATACCAAATATATTCTTATTATCCGTCATCATGTGTCCTTGGATACTGAAATCATTCCTGTTACTCTTCATTAGGCAGAGTTTTGATACCGAATTCCACCGAATAAGTGTGTAAAGCGAATGTAGAGTGTATTTATTCCTTAAATTCTAAATCAGAACTATATATGTGTATATACTATATGTATGCGTGTAATGTGTGTTTTATATTTTATATGAATGTGTATATATGTGTATGTATGTGTATACACATACATATATGTGCATATATATATGTGCATATATATATATATTATTTATATATATATATATATATATATATATATATATATATATATATATATATATATAAACCATAAACACAGTAATCAACCCGAAGGTCGGTTTAGTAGGTGATGGTAGAGCTCACCCATATACTAAGCCTGACGGCGTGTAGATGAATGTTCTCACATCAGGGTAGGGGGGCCAGTTCCTTTCCCTGTGCTGGTTATGGTTACCCAGGAAGATCTGGTACTCGAAAAATCAACTAGCTTGGGTGGAGCTGCAGGTGCTCAGAGTGCCTCGCCAGGGAATCGAACCCGGGACCCTCCAGTCAGTAGGGCCTACCCACTGGACTACCGCGACCCTTATATTTTTATATATATTTATTTTTATGTATAGGAGACACCAAACATATTGACATAACTGAATATGATATATGTGCGTGTGTGTATATATGTATATGTACTGAAAAATCATCCCCAGCTCCGCTTCTGGATGATAACAATTACGTAGATGTTATTTCTCTGCCTTGTTCCGGAGGAGTCGAATTATTTAACCCTGTTCGAATGAGTGTTTATCTTGCTTATTTGCTGTCGCGTGGACCATATCCCCCTTCCGATGTTTTATTCATGCAATTTGCTCTCCCTCAACCCCCTCGTCATCGCCCTTCTCCTCTTCCCACTTGAGCGTCGGGCAGCGTGCTTCCCGACACTCTCCCAGTCCATCCCGCCGGGAGAGGCCTTCGCTTTCTCCCAAAAACAAAGAAAAAACAGCCTCCACACTTCCCCGCTCCGACTGCTTACTCGCTTTTTTTGCATTCCACCCCCATTCTCGCTGTTATTGTGATTGCATGGCGTCTGAGGGCAAGTCTTCTGGATTGGCCTCCCCCGTCTGACCCCACGTCCGGATGGAGGGCGTCCAATACTAGCGCCCTCTCCCACCCTCCTTTCTCCGTCGGAAACTCCTCCTCTCACCGCAAACGCCCCCGGGCCCCAAAAACGTTCCCACATTCCCTTCCAGACTCTGAATGGGTAGACATGAGAATAGCAAACCAAGTGAAATACTTCTGAGCTGCACAAAAGTCGTACCTAACTTGGGGAAAGCACTTTAGGAACATCTGCGGAGTTGCGTTAAGGATATTAGGTTTCATCAAAACATTTGTGGGAAAATTAAGTCGAACAAAATGGTGAAGATGCCTTACGTCGTGAAGGTTAGACCTCAACTTGCGTAAGCATCGAGTGTTTGGGACCCTGCGCAGAGGTCTTGATTTCGGAATGGTACAGGTGTACAAAGAAGTTCTCTTTTTGCGCGAAGAATCATTTGAAGCGAACGAAAAAACGTCCGATTATTGTTGGGTTGCCTGTGTAGATAGTCGCTGGAATCACGAAGTTTAGATGCACGACTTAGACTAACAGCTAAATACAAATAATTTGAGTGCAACGTATACTATTTGAGTAATTCAAGCCCTACGTTATGTTGATGGCAGAGAGAGTGTGAATAATAAAAAACGGGGGAAATTTGTGGGTTACACAGATTGATAAAGGTGGTGCCCTTTTTCACTCGCATGATTCGTATCCATAGCAATGGGAAACATCAATTGTGTCAATTGTAAATACCCGAAAATAAAATAGCCGAAGTACCAATAACCACCGCTTGTTCTAATCACTAATGGACCTGGCATCCCATTCTACGCACCCTCGTGGCAGTTTACCGAGTAAGAGACATCCAGCGTGAGAGAACTAGATCCGCCTTTCCTACTATGACTCGCGTGCATCTTTAAAATCTAGAGTAAATTCCAGAATCTCTCTCTAATTTTCATACACAAATGCAATCAATCCGTTTCCAAAGTCAATTTTTGGATTATTTTGAAATTAGATATAGTTTTAGTATACTTGTGGATGTCATTCACTTAAAATAAATTTCATTTGTAGCCATGCACAAAAAACGCAGGAAAGTTTATGTCTCCCTACAATTGGTAGCATGGTACTTGTGCTATGTCAAGACACCTATTAATATTCACCGCATTCGCTGAGCATGCGGCATTTAAGGTGTGTTGGTGACATAATATGAGAGATTGTGCCAGGAATGAGTGGGCAATCTCAGAATATGGATACGATGCACCGCTACTAGTCAAACATGAAAAAATAAGCAACGCAGATTGGATCATCTCGATAGTGTGGGTAAGAGTCGAAGCATCAAATAGGTACGTTGAAAGAGGAGTCTGAATGGTTTGAGAGAAGAAGTGGTAGATGAAAGGGAGACTCTCATGATGGGAATAGTTAAAATCTCAAAAAGACCATGTATGAAACAATATACAAGTACAAATATTAGTGATAAACTAATAATTTGTATTTACTTGTAGAATCAATTGAGTCGTGTACGTAGTCTTTGCATTTCCAGTTTCTCCTAACCCAGACTATTCAATAGTAATATGACGCTATTTGTTCGTTACAAAGTGATTATTCTCGAAATGTGGAGCTATTTTTTCTCTTCCCAAGTCCTGAAATCAGATCGAACATACTCGAATTAAGTCCCACCACCGCCAAATAATACTCCTCCTTAACTTTTTTGTCGAATGTGTTCCCACTATATTTTTGATTAGCCTGTTTCTTTAAACTTAGATATTTTGATGAGGGAGGAAAGGATGAAGATATAATTTTTGGGGAAAGTAGAATCTTTTGTCAATGAATTTTAAGGGCTGAGAACGTGCTTAAACCGTTCTTAAACTTAAGCTAATATACCTTATGTGTAACAATCTCTGAAATATCTATGGAGGAGTGGGAATCTTACTCTGTCTTTTAAACAACATTTTCCTTCCAATTCCTGTACTATCTTTAACAATCATTCACTTATCTAGCATAACATCATCCACATATTGTTCCCCTAATACGATCCACGTTGAAATAAGGTAATTCGAGTCAGGCACATAAAGTAGCTCTAAAATATTCTTTTAGAATGAAAATGTCGTCGTCGGAGGAGATGAGGATTTTCTACTCCAACCAATATAACCGGGTATAATATATTATTTACGAATACTTGTTCACTTGTGAGTAACATTTTCTAAAATCCCTCTCATAAATGTATCTCTTAATTGTCTTATCTAGTGCAGTTATTAGTTTTTTCAGTTTTTTTACGGAAATAATTTAAAAAAATATTTCTTTCATTTTCACGAGAGTTGATTAGATATTAAATTTCCAAGGAATTTAATACGGATCCTCCAAGCTCTCGCATCTGCAACCGCTCTCTCTTGATCTCCTACCTTGTGACTTCCCGTTCATATTCGTAGATCTTTTCTCTTCGATCGGGCAAGAACGAGCGGATGGTAAATTGCTCGCTGTCCACCCCACCAGAGGAACCAGCTCTCATTCAACGGGGGGAAGAAGTTAGGGCTAGGTAAACACCGAGGTTATTACGTCAAGGGACGTGATTGGATGACAAAGGAGTCCTTTACAATCGTGGCAAAGGGGGGGACTTAGTCGTCTGTCGCAGGGAAAAGCGAAATAAATGTAAATATTGTGTCCCTGACTTCAACTCCGTTCGATTTCTCCTGCGCACGTAATTAAATGGGCTGCGTTGTCGTGCCATTCAAAATAACATTTTTTTCCGCCCGTTCCCAGTTGAAAATCTACTCGCAGAAATAAGGAAAATTAAAAATTTATACAGGATGTTCGACTCCAAACTCGTCAAAGAATATTTCGTACGAGCGGTGGTCTTTTGGTATTTACTCTCCTGTCTTTCTATTAAACTCTAAGGTAATAATTTTTCCCGCCGAATGAACATTTCGCAAATTAATTGAAGTGCGATGCTCAAAGATTGGAAATCCCTGGAAATTTGGAACTCCGAAATCCCGCGAAAAATAAATATATGAGGGGGTAGTTCAATAGTCATCTCAAACATTTTATTTGCGTAGTCTTTTGCGCAAAAATATTATCTTATGTTGTCAGTGAAACTTATACCATGAATGAATTGCACACAAAGCTAACAGTGTAACATAAAATTAAATTTTGGCACCCTATATTGTGTGGGTATTAAAAGTTTATGATCACACTTTATTGAATAGTCTTCTTATGTATTGTACCGGATGTATTTTGACCACGGAGTTGAAAACGTGTATGGATATTCAAATAATATGAAATGCCTAATGTTATACTGTACATAGCTTTACTCCGAAGCCGTATGAGATTTTAATACGTAACCCGACAATTCAATAATTTGGAGGTGCACTGGCTTCTTTTATACGTAGATTAACATATGTATACTCTATGAATATCATTTTTTATGGGAGAACAATGGTGCGAGGAAATTTTGTGGGGGAGTAGGAATGCGAGATGTGGTCCCGACTGTTTCTAAAAGGAAAAATAGGCGATGAAGGCTATCTCCGTAATATGAGAGGTTTGAGACATTGAGGCACAAAGAGACCCTTCAGCCCTCGGGAGTTAGTCTCCTCCACATCCGTCCAATGTTCTTGACTGTTGAGGGGGGAGGCCATTCTTATACTTTTGATATGAGTGGTAATGATCCCTCTTTAAGTATAGATATCGTTGACTCACGAGTATCATGATCTTCAAAATTGGGGTGAATATTCTCGAGCCTGCATCATCCGTCGCCACCGCGGTTGGCGATCTTATTTGTCTGCTCGTTTCCCTCCCCATAATCCCCCTCGCCCTCTCCCCAACCATTCCCCCTCTCTTTTTATTACGGCCTTCCCTTTATTTTATGCCTCCTTCTCATTTCCATTTTAATCCCTTTCGCTCTCCGAGTCTGCCTTCCTCCCCTTTAGACTCCTCTTTTTGTGTTCCCTCTTCACCCTTTTCCGCATTTTCTCCCCTTTGTCTGCAATTCTTTAACGAAATTTCTTCGGCAACGCTTCCGTCGGCGGTTTTTTTTACATTTGTTTTTCTGACTTGGTTGCGGGTAAGAAATAATTTATTTTTTCATTCCAATTTGTCAGGCAAATAAGCCCAAACAGTCTATCTTTATCTAAAAGGGTTCTAGATACAACAACAGTCTAAGAATTGAAGTGGAATTATGATGAGGTCCATCGTGTGAATGGTTGTGGTTCATTCTTATTCCGTCTTTTTGCGTTCACCAAAAGAGCTTTTTTAGTGGGTGAAATTAACGCTTGTTTGGAACTAAGTTTTCAGCCAGTACGTATAAGGAGTTGTATGTTTTTTTATGGTTTTATAGTGAATGTTTTTCCCCTTTTTCCTTTCTCTACCTTATGCCCCCCTTGTTCCCTACCCATTTCACCTGGAGATTGCACCCACTGGCACGCACAGTTTTGGTGGTTCGCGGGGTATTTATCTAGGCGTAAAGTCATGCCAAAAGTTGTCTATTTTGGAATCTTAAGCGACTGGAAAATTTTTTCCATATTTTGGATTAAAGAATTTGTGCTTACCCAGCCCCAATCGTGTCTTTAATGTTTCATTTTTGCATCCATTAGTGGTATAATATTTGGAGATAGGAAAAGAAGACAAAAACTAGTCTATTATATGTGTGTGTATATATTTATATTCATTCATTCACATAGAAATAGACATAAAGAAAGGGGATAGGAACGCACATGAAGGACGAACACAGGAGAGATGGGGAAGGTGGAATCAAGCAGACCTCGAGTGTAAAAATATTTCCTCGACCGGGACCTCGTGTTCTGCTTGATTCCGCCTTCCCCACGTCGCCTGTGTTCGTCCTTCATGTGTGTTCCTATCCCCTCTCTTTATATCTATTTCTATGTGAATGAAGAAATATTTGTTCGCTGTATGGCGGGATTTCGTGTTTGAATGTATGTATATAATATATATATATATAAATTATTATCTTTTAATATTTAGGAATACCATTCAAAATTTTATGATGGGAATACGCCAATTCAGAAATTATCTCAACCTCTACCCGTAGGCATTTCGAGTTGTAGAATCTTGCCATTTAGTACAATATATGGAATTTCAATGTTTGGTTTAAAAATTGCACCAATATACTGTGGAGTCTGAATTTCACCCTCGAAATTCTCAGATTTACGGACACTATTTGTCAGAAGACAAATTTTTTTGTCCTAAAGATTGTTTTTTTTAACTAAGTTTGTCGGATTTGGCTGTAAATTAACGATGAAATCCCCGTCATGAATGAGACAAATGATAGTCATTACACCTATGACGTGTGCTGCCAGAGTGAGCCAAATTTCTCCAAGTATCCTGGATGTTTCAAAGTTTACTCCCGAATGCAGTTGTTTTTATCTTTACCCCTCCTATTAAAACATTAAAGTGTAAATAAACGTAGATTCATGAAATCAAGAGTGGTAACACAATCGAATGGAAAAGCTAAGTAAGTTGTTCTACAGCCCACTTTGAATACGTGTCGAGTATTTGGTATCCTTCTCAGAAGGGTCTAACTTTAAAATATAACAAGAGACCAAGGGAAAAGTTACCCGTTTCGTGAAGAATCGTTTCAGACGAACGGAATGAGCCACGTTATTATCGAATACCTTGAGTTCGGAGCAATTGGTTGCACATGGATTACGTGCATACGTGCACGACGACTTTGGGTATTACATATCTACATCTAAATCAATCTAATAATACCACTGTCACGGGAGGAATAATTTTAGTCTCAGATCATACTGGTATATGGAACCACCAAGCGATAGCAAAAAGTAGAAAAAAAAATTATTTCCATCTCATAACCCTTGGCCACCACATAAGGAAACCCGGCCATTTTCGAATTTACCGTAAATATAATGATATGATATACGAAAGAGCAAAAATTACTCTAACGGTTGGTGACATTCAAATTTAAATCTCTCTGCCATATACTATATTCTCGTGGAGGCCTTCTGGGGAAGATGTAAATGAATCAGGGTCGATTTAATGATCACGTCCGAGAGTGAATTACACAGTCACTCTCGTTTTTCATTTCTATCAAAACCCTGGCCGTAATATTGTTGATCCCAGTCTTTCCCCTGTGCCGATGCGAACAAGAATGCATGAGGCGGTCACGAAAGGCACCGTGACCCTTCCTCCATATTGCTCATCCGTCTCATTTCCTTCTCCCACGCTCCTCTCCCCACATTAGCAACGACCCACTTGGCCTTCCCTTGCACGTCGTCTTGGCGACCAATCCTCAGTCCAAACCGACGCCGCTCGCTGTTCCTCTTCGAGATCTTCATGTGGCTCCACGTTCTCATCTTAATCCCCACCTTTCCCGCCGTTCCATTCCTCTCCGACCTCCAATTTCAAGTCTCCCCTTCACTCCCCCGAAAACCCCACTCTCAGAGATCTTCCCGGAGATCTCTATCCTAGCCACATCTTCCCTCCTTCTCAACCCCTCACTCATTAATGATTGACTCTGCAGCTCCACTATCTCTCCTTCGCGGGGGAAGACCGGAAATTTCGACCAATTCCCAGCCAATGTTCCATACTTCCCCGCCCCACACACTCTCTCTCTCTCTCGAACTTACCCTTTCCCCTTCCTCTCTTCTCTACGTCCTCCAAACCCTCCCTTATCCATCCTCCCCTTTCCGACTCCCGCGTGGGGGGGGGGGAGACAACCGCAGACTTTTAATACCGCCGCCGCCTACGCCCAAGAATGCTTTCATTCTTTCCTCTTGCCCCCAAGTCACTCTCCCTCCCGCCCCCTAACCGCCTCATCCACCCTTTGTTCCACGACCGCGGGTTCAAAAACTTCACCATCTCCAACCCCACTCTTTTTTTTTTTAACAATTCATCCGTTTTCTCCCTTTCCATCTCTGCTTTTCATTTATTTTTTCCTTTTACTTCCCCACGTGAAGTTTCCATCTATCCACTCTCTTGTCTGCTTTCACACATTCTCTTTCTTCCTCCCCATCTGACGTTTCTTCTATGTTCATTCACATGCATGAATATGTTTGTGTGGTATGCATGTTAAAAATATATATATATATACATTATATATATATATATATATATATATTTACACACAGATATAGATTAGTTTGCTAGGTGGGGAGTCACAAAATGTTTATTTGATAGTTGTGTCCATCCAAAAACCTACCTTAAACGGTAGATTACCTAATAATAAATAATATATATACACACACACATTTATACGTATTAGGGGGTCTGACCAACAAAACGTAACACAACTTAATGCTCTTTTATTCGTGTGTGTTATGTTTTAATAGTCTCTCTAATTTGTACGAATTATATAAAAAATATATTTTATATATATATATATATATATATATATATATATATATATATATATATATATATATATATACACTTTTTTGGAAAACCCACAAACGTGTAATGTAAATTCACTGATATTCATAACAAACACAGAAACCAAAACACAAAAGAGGAAAAACTCACTGGTTCTCGAATTTTCGGTGGTCCAACCACCTTTCTCAAGAGGAATTAGGAACAGAACTCAATGAGTGGTTGGACCACCGAAAATTCGAGAACCAGTGAGTTTTTCCTCTTTTGTGTTTTGGTTTCTGTGTTTGTTATGACTATCAGTGAATTTATATATATATATATATATATATATATATATATATATATATATATATATATATATATGCGAACAATTACCATAGCAATCAACCAGAGGGTAGGTTCGATAGATAATCGTAGAGTTCACCCAGTACTAAGCACGACGGCGTGTGAAATTCACACATCAGGTTAGGGGGGCCAGTTCCTTTCCCTGTGCCGGTTATGGTTACCCAGGATGATCTGGTACCCGAGAAATCACACAAACTAGCTGGTGCTGAGGTTACCCAGATTTACGTCTCCGGAAATCGAACCCGGCTCTTCGGTCAGTAGTTCAACTTTTACCCCGGTATATATGTATGTATTTGTATGTATAAACCCTAAATACAAGGGTAAATCAATAAATAACTCGCAAAACTGGATGGAGGCAATAATAATAATCAAAGCAAGTTCCTGAAATTTATATCACTTTTTTAGATATGATTTTTGGATAAATCTACCCTTATTAAATAGACTTACCTAAATGGCTTTTTAGGGACCTGAATAGGTGAAAACCAATGGGGGCTAAGTCGGAACTGCTTCAAGCCTTCCCAATGAAGTGTTCGTACCATCTCCCGAGTTCATGTTGCTGACGTTTGCGACTTATTTATTGACCTCCCCTCGTATGCATGTGTAAATGTATGTATATTTTTTTGTGTACATATATATATATTTTTTTAAGAAAGCGACATTTATCAATGTGTCCTCTTTATCGTAACCAGAGATCGTTCGAAGATGTTTTCAATTACTTGAAATTTTTTAAATAGGTGGTATGACTGATATTAGTGTTAAATTTCCTTTTTTTTCTGTTGTGAATCACCTTCAACCTAAGAAACCTAGTTATAAGAATGCTATAGTAGTTGTTTTATAGCAATAGTTTTGCAGTCCGAATATTGGTAACCGTAGCTCTTTATTTCACCCTTCCCTTGGCACTACCATCATGTACTAATACTTAAAATTCTCCTGACGCCCTATCATTGTGCGCATTCAAGCGTCTTGTGTGCTGGTTTTATAAGTTTTCCCAAAGACGCTGGTACATTTAGTTAATGTTAGGTTGAATAAGAATAATGATAAAGTTTCAATACTTAATCACCGAGCTTCTTGAGGGTATAAAAGTGCATTTCGTGGAAGAGTTTTCTCGTGCCTCCACTTGCTATTATATCCATTGAATATCGCAGTTATCATTGATTTAAATTATCTCTCCCTGGTTGATATGAGTACGCATTTTTTCATCTGTACAATGATTCTTCTCTCCTTGACCGTCAAGTGTCAAATATGTGTCCGGGTGCAAATTAAGGTTGAATGCTAGAATTGCCGGAGGAAAATTGCATAGTAATCTCACTTACGATTGTGTTGTTAGCTGTAGAATGCAATGGAAGTTTAGTAATGGTTGGTCCTTTCGACATGATTGACAAAGATCATTCACTGATTATTAACTGATGCATTCAAGGATAAAAGAGTACATCAGACAATTTTTAACAGAAAAAAAGAATAGAGTGAGATTTGAACAAATATGCATTAGAGGAATGAATTCCAAATATTTTAGGTTGACGCAAGAATATTTGTCAGAAATGGCAATCTCTACCCATTTCAATGAGACTCTTACAGCTTGTCGTTTACAATGAAGTGAAATATCATTGTCAAAATCTATGATGATGGTCATAGTTATGCTCAATCTGAATTAGAAAATAATCAAAAAAGTACATCCTTTCATTTGCTATGAATAGGAGTAGATAACGTAGACGTAATGGATACTATATCTTGTTTAATGTTAGGATGTTATGTACCATGGCCTCACAAACTGACGCTTACGTTAGTGGAAATTTTGGTCAGACTGTAAGCGACATATTTAATATTTACGCAATGAAATATTTTTTGGGTGGCTTGGAAACTCATTTTTAATAATTCTATCATGTTTACTTGGCAACCTATTATTTATGTTCAGTTGTCAGTCAGAAAAGTTGTTGAAAGCTTAGTAACGATCTTATCTTCCTTTCCGGAATGGCTCCTTTAATTTCCTCGCAACTTAGCTGAAAGGAGAGCACGGAGAACGGGAATAATTATTTATGTACTAAATTATGGATAAACTTGTAAATTAATCATACAATACAGGTTATATCCTTTGGGTATGGATATTGATCTACGCTGTAATGAAGAGAACCAGGAAACATTTACTTATTTTTATTGCGATGGAAATGGATTCATTGCAACAGAACTCTGGGGTTTACTTCCTTATTTGAATTAAATGTATTCATTGGAATTGTTGGTCCCTAATGAGTCACGTCAGTTATACTAATTATAGTTACGTGTATAAATTAGAACCACAAGAGTGAGTAACCCAGTCCTTGTTTCACGAACGAATAATTAACGATGTGCTTATTTCGTATTTTTCCTGAACTAATAATTATAGCAATTTATTTTGAGTTTCTGTGGTCCCAATAAAATGACACCTGAAATTGAATTCGCAGGTACTCCATCCTCGGTGTCAAAGATAAAACTCCAATTTCAGCACTTTAAAAATTGTATGCAGCAGCGGAAATAAAATCTGAATTAAACCATGGACTCACTTGCAGTAATGATAATACCAAAAAACAATTATTGGTATTTCTGAGAAGGAAATTTAATGTTATACAAATTATTTCTAGATGTATCTTCTGATAGCACTGATTCAAAACACTATGAAGGAAAATGTTTGGTTAATAGGAGGAAATAAAGGGGTAAAAAATTAGGTTAAATTACATTGCAACAATTTCAGAGAGTAAAAATCATTCGCCTTCAATTTTTACTCTCTGAAATTGTTGCATTGAAATGCATGTTAGCGGATGACTCCGTTAAAAGTTACTGTTGCGGCATCTCCCGCAGTTTCTTGGAATTTTTCTAGGTTAAATTAGTTGAAGATCGTCGAAAAAAAGAGTGAAGTTTTATCGGAGACGCTCGTTTTCTACGTGACTGGGAGAGAAATTAACCCATTACCATGGACTTTTTTTCAAAATAAGCCAAATTCTTACTTCGTTACAAAAAAAAAGTTTTCGTGTGAATTTTTCAGTTTCCAGAATTTTAATACTAAGGGAATAAGGCTAATATCAGAAGATAGAGGAAATACTATTTAAATTTCGAGAAACATTTGAAATGTTTACTTTTACGTTGAAAACGTTTGATGTTTTTTAATAAGGGAGTATCTTGATTGAATGAAGCAATTTTGTCCTGCCATTTGGATGGAACGAATTCTTATATATTCACAATGGGCGTTTCCATTAAACAAACGAATTACGAAGTTACTTTCCTGTATTCATTAGGACACAAAATTGGCCTTTTGGTCTTTAATATTGATTACGATATTTTAAACAAATATTATCATGAACAGTCATTCCATTGGCATGGTATCGGATACAATATTAAACGAATTACGTTGAGGGAAACCGACTATTCCAATTTTGTTCAATTTTTCATTTTTTAAGACGTATCATATTTTACAAAAATGTATGGCCGTCACGACACAGTGAGTTGGTTCTCCTCTGTGATGCAGTTTCCTCTTGTATCTGCAGGCACCAAATAGGCCTTCCATTCGCCTCAAAACTTTTCTCAAAGTATTAAAAATTACCGCAAGATAACTTCTTGCAAGATGTATTGAGTGGGTCGCGCAGTCTTTCCATCCGACATGAATTACGCTGGAATGAGCTCCAGCAAATCAAAACAGAAACCAGTAAGCATGCGAGAGGCTTTAAAAGTTTCGCGAGCTATATTCCCCGACTTAACGGGGAGAACTCCGGGAAATACAAGACTGCGGTAAACATTTAATCCAATAAAGGAGAAGGAAGTTGGCAAAAAGTGCCGGGGCTCCCTTCTCCTTTCTGGATTGTAATCACCGTCTGCCGCGCGAGGGCGAAATCCAAACGGCAGGAAGGGAGAAACGGAAAAAAAGGAAATGTCTAATCAAGCCGAAGGAGGTCAGGGCACTTTTTTCATTAAACTCAGAGTGTATTTTGAGCGAAATAAACTTACGAACAAATTAAAAACTTCGTGCTCACCCTCGTGTTTGTGAGAAATTAAGCATTACATTCGAAAATAATAATAGAAGGGTGAAATGGGAGATGGAGAATCATGAGTTGTCTGAGATTTTAATTGATTTGGACGGTAGATGATGTATCCAATGGATGAACTTATTGTTACCGTTTGATGATTATGTATCATGATAGAATAAGCGAAAGAGAGAGAGAGAGAGAGAGAGAGAGAGAGAGAGAGGGAGGCATGTGTTGAATATAAATCATGAGGCAATGAAAATGATGAGATTATCAAGAATTGGAAATGAAAATTAAACAGCAAATGAACAGGACGCAAATGAGAGCATGTGCGACAGTTGTAAATTTTAGGAAGAACGGGGAGATCGCAGAAATTAAATTCATTAGGAAGAGACTGTCGTCATCCAAAGAAGTTAAAAGCAGGGAATTGGGTAGTTTCCTAGCCTACTTTTTGATATTTGAATTTCAAATGAATAAAGCATACCTATTTTTTTATTGAAAACACCATTATCGTGCTATCAGTATGTACCTGAATAAATGGAAGGTGGTTCCTAATAATATTGCCTATCAGCCAAGAGGTTGAAAACATTGCTGAGTGAATTAGAGGCTCAGTTCGATAGATATGGGATGAGAATCAATATTAATAAAACAAAGGTTATGCGATTTTCCAGAAAGAAAAAGGCTAAGCTAAACATTAAAATAGGCGGGGAAAAAATAGAGCAGGTAGAACAGTTTACATGTCTCGGAAGTATTTTGGACCAATACGGTCAAAGTAGTTGGGGCGTAAGGAGAATAATTGCGCTAGGCAAAGAGGCTTTCTCAAGGAGAAGGGAGTTGATGACGGGGACGTTGAGTAGGGATGTTAAGACAAGACTCGTAAAAACTCTGATATGGAGCGTAGGCATGTACGGCGCGGAAACGTGGTCACTGAAGCAGGAGGATAGACGTAGATTGGAGGCTTTTGAAATGTGAGTGTGGAGAAGAATGGAGAAGGTAAAATGGACCGAAAGGAAAACGAGGAGAGGGGTTTTTTGAGAGAAATCTTAAGGATGCTGGAAAAATGGATTAAGGGTGTATTGATCAGCAGTTGGGTGTTCAAGACGGTAATAGAGGGGAGAATATTAGTCAAACGAGGAAAGGGTAGGATTAGGATAGGGATGTTGGACGGGATGAAGGGAGGAAGGAAGTACACAGAGATGAAGAGGGACCTGATGTAGAGTAGGTTGCTGGATTGTGTTTTGTTAGGAGTCACAAAATATTTATTTGGTATTTGTGTCCATCCAAAAACCTACCTTAACCGGTAGATTACTTAATAATAATAAATTCGTTGAAACCGGTCGTCACCATCATATCCATCTACCGATTAAAGTTAGGTTTTTAAAAGACAGAAAGGTTTAACGGACGATCCACGAAAACATTTATGTTGTGACTTATTCTTTTATTTATTTTTATCTAGAGTGATTCATGTCTACTTTAATGCCGTCTAAAAAGCCCAATCACTTTCTTCTTCCGTCTAAAAACCCAATATTCTCCCTTCTATTACTACATTCAGCATCCCAATCCATTCTCTTCCTCTAACCGGAAAGCTGTCTTACTCCGATGCTCTAAGTCCTCGTCGAATGTCCTTTTGAACAAAACTGTCTCGTTGAAATAATATTTTGTCGGAGCGCAAGAGGGAGTTTCAGACCGCCGCTCTTCCCTCACCTCCCTCCGCCGTAAGGGTACAACCCCCGTCTGCCTGATTCGTCGGCCGCTTCCACTGATTGTCAGCGGAGGGAGGCGGGGCTGGTACCACTCAGCGAGTGTATTTGTGTTAGCGCGTTTTATACAAGCTTGCTTGAGGCTATGATGATGAGGTGCCTTCAATTTCTAAGGTAGTGCAATTTTATATCCAGACTGAAAGTAGGCGGAAAGATGTGGTTGAACCTAAATACGTGCACACTCTTTATGAATACAAAGCATAGATGAAATCACCGTACGGTTGCACGGAGTTCATGTAGCTGCGGCTGGGGTCAGAAGCATTTTCATTATATCAAAAATGTAGTAGTTTAGTGTTCAAGAACAGCATGTATACTTTCTTTTTCTCCACTGTTGTAGTTTAAACACCCATATCGGAATTATCGTGAATTGAGTGTAATGTGCGGTGATGATGTTATGGAGGTGTATAAAATGTGCATTCGTGGGTGCGAATCATTCAAAGGACTAGCGTCGCGTGATAACGAGATCAAATAATATCATTGATCGTATTAGCACTTGGAAAAAGGTACTCTTCATGAAACGTTTTTGGCGGATATAGGATCACATGCCTTGCGACGTTGTTAAAATATTTTGTTTACCGAGAGGTTATCTGACTAAACAGAAATATCTCAACTTTCTTGTGTAAATAGTTCGTCAGGAAAATATGAGATTTTAAAACTTGAAGGCATCTTGTACATATAGATGGATTACCCTGTAATGAATTAAAAAGAGACGTTTCAGGCGTGATATGGTGGAATAACATGGCTAATTAAAATTAACAATTTTCCACAAAAATCAAAAAAATTTTTGTGGAAAATTGCTAATTTTAATTAATTGTAATGAATTGTTTGTAGGGATGTCTAACGTTTGCAAAATGCGAATTTAATTGTGCTCATGTTAAATGTCTAGGGGCGTGAAAGACCAGAGGGAAGTTCGGGCTACTGACCGAAGGACCCGGAGTCTATTCCGGCTGATGCCTCTGGGTTAACCTACGTCGTGTGATCAACGCGTATTTCCGTTCTACCAGATATTTCTAATAAACCGCCGGCGGTGCAGGGAATAAGTAACAGGACCCCCTTCTTGGTTACCTATTGTATTGTGTTAAATTCACCCACCTTATTGAGGACTTGTATTAGATGAGCTCTATCCTTTGACATATCAAACTGACTCACGGTTTGGTTATATGGTTGTATAACATCGCTCTTATTTTAACGTTATTTAAACGCAATGCCTATTTTAGAGCTGTCACGAGACAGAAATATGGCATTGAGTAATATAATGCATAACGGTTCCCAATACTAATTCCGTTTTTGATTCTTTTTTGCCGATTTCCATGATACGATTTTGAACTTGATTTTAATTAATTTGCAATTTTCGACGGGAGAATGTTTGTGAGAATTGATTGACTGGTCTCAATATCTCGGTCTATAATTAACAGAATGAATTGCTATGAATTACTTGAAATCACGTCTGGTGCAAATATTGATGGCCGTCACCAAAAACACGATTAAGAAATATAAATATGCAGTCGTGAAAACGAATTGGTTTCTGTCGACCGAGAATTGATTGGCTAAACCCGGTGAAAAAGCAATCTGAGAAACATCTATTGTTAGAATTGTGACAGTAACAAATATAAGGAAATGGAATTTGTAAATTACTTCAAATATACTTCCAATAGGAAGCGATTACTATGCAAATGAAAACATTCGAAAGAATATATTTTTTTCTCGCTAGTAGTCACAACTGTTACTCGGATACTGATTGAAAGGCGGATTGCCTTAATCCTCAGATTGCTTTTCGGAATTTGGAACTTCGTTACATTAGCGAAAGATGGCATTGTTAATTTTCGCTAATAGAGCGGAATTCCAATGCATTCCCTTATCGATGAATGAATTATTTACTGTAAGGTTTCCTTTTAATTTGGACATTTTTACTTGGGAATAATAAAGAACATTTCGTTACCGAAATATTGCAGAGAACTTATCAATTTTTTGCGTCTTAGAAATTTAATTCTTTTTGAGTGCTCGAGAGGAATTTATTTATCATTTGTCAGACTTTTCAACGCCTGTTCACGTTCATTTTAAAAACTTGGTTTTATCTAGAAGCTAATATTTACCATATTTTTGTAGAGGTAAGAGCTATTTATCCGTAGATTTCTGATGAAGCGAGAGAAATGTCTCGGGCTACAGAAAGCCTCGTCACTGAGTATAATGTCTATTGAATTGGCAAATCAGCTGGTAGAAGATTGATATGCGGGACTCTCCGTATCATGATAATCCGTTGCAGAATGACAGCACGGAGTTGTTCCTTCACAAAGGAAAACTCATAATTGAATAGGCTCTCGCAATGGAAGTCCAAAATTAAACTTTTCAAGAAACTGTAAGTCGTACCAATAGTGAGTGAGTGAAACATGTACACATTATATAGTGGCCAATGCGACCCTCATATGGCTGATTCTTCAGATAATTCAATTGTAAACTGGGAGCAACAAGGAGAGTGCTAATATATCGCATATTCACACGAAAAAAGAAAATTAGTCTTCATTAACTGCACTACTGAAAATCTGCGGAAGATCACCACAATTCTTAGAATCACCACAATTGGCAACTTTTGCTCTTCTAAAATATGTTTCTGAATGATTTTGTTGCTCAATGCGTTTCTAATTCCCAATAAAATAAATATGTTAAGTTTAATGAAGACCCTGGGCCGTTATCATTTAAGTTTTCACAAATAACTGCACACATTCCTAGTATCAGAAATTTGGTTATAGTATTTGCACTTCTTAATGGAGAAAATAGCTGAATGTTCGTGTGTAAATCAAGATGTCAGTGATAAGAAGATTTTGAATAAATGCCACTCAGCTCAGATAGAGTTGGTTATTTATATTTGTAAGATTTTTATAAGTAAAATAAAAATTTTGCAATCGGATCTAAATGATAAGTTCAAGACAAAAACACTGTTCCAATGTATTAAGGTACTATTTTAAACGACGTTAATCCATTTAAATGCATGATAACCAGATGTAATGCTTTTGCTAACCGAAAAATTAAGCTTCCTGAATAGATTTCAAATACGTATTTATATCCATTTTGCAAGATTTGTCACTTAAAACTTCGGAGTAATATTATTTCGAAATTTACGGGTTCGATTTTAAAAGAACTAGATGCTCTAAATCAGACAAGGAAAGTGCGAAGACGTTTTGAATTTGTCGCGCGATATTGAAATCAAATAATGGTTATTAAATCTAAAAACTACTTACCGAAAATCATAAGTAGATTAAGTTTGTTGTATTTACATTTATCGACAAGTATGTCAAATCAAGTACAGGTACATAAAAAGTAATCGTTATCTCAGTTCCGGCGTTTTAGATTCTTACAGGAAACATTTATCGTACTGTCGCAGAGTCCACAGGTTAACGCACGCGCTCTAAATCTGGGGCGAGGGCTTTGCGATACCACCAAGAACTTATATACTAGGGTCGCATTTGTGCCAGCTGATTAAAGCGTTAAGTGGGCCCGCTAAAACCTCTGGACTTCAACAATTCAACTCGCGACAAAAAAATGGAGATTTGCCGAACGGACTTGTGCAACAGTGCGTGATTTTCATTTTCACGAAAGTGAATTTTTTTCATCAAAACATTATTCGACCCGAAGGTTCGTTTGATAGCTGCAGGTAGAGCTCACATAATACTAAGCCCTATGGCGAGTCGAATCCGCATATTAGGGTCATAGAGAGGTTAACCTCTATCCTTAACCTCTACCATCTATGATTTCTCTGGAAGTTCTGGTACCCGAAAAAATCACAAAGTTTTGGGTTACCTTAGGGCCCACATACCTATATGCGTCTCGGGCGCCTTCCGGGACGAACCCGGACCCTCCAGCGCTCTATCCACTAGACTACCACGTCCCATCATTTCTACCTGTGGTTGGGAAAAACCGCTTCTCGAGAAAGAGGAGAGTGTACAAGGTTTTTGTCTCTCTCCATGTGCATTCATGTCAGAATATGATTTTGTCAACATTGCAGGGGATTTATATATTATGTTTTATTTGATCACGGAAATTTCGATCTCTGTAAAAATTATTCAAACCATTATGTAATTTCCTTCTATCTAGTTCTTAACTAATGCACATGAATGTACTGAGCTAATATCCACATGAAGGGGAACTCAATGCGATGTTTTAAAGTTGCCAGAGAGGTTCAAACTCTCCCAATCCTATCCGTTCAATGGCGTCATGAACGGAATTATATCGACACTTTTGAGAGATGAGAGGGAGTTTTGAAGGAGTGGGGTCGGTTGTAGGACATGCAAAAGCAGTGCACAGGTGCGTTTCCTCTCGTGCCTACAACGAGGCCTTGTAGAGGTATGGAGTGTGAGAGCGATTCACGACCACTTGCCGAACGCGAGGGGAGTCTCTATTCAAACCGACAGCCCTACTACACATATTTCCACCTCGTGGTCATGAATTCACTCATCTTCCAAAAGCGAATGTTTCAGAGCCAACATCCGAAAACTAAAATTACGACGAGCGTATTGCGTGCCACCTTTGGTGTACTCTTTGCAAATATTTTTTTTTTGCGATTCAAACGATCTTTCACGTTCGTTTCGGTTAGTTTGCCCCGTGTGCTGAGCGGGAACGGAAAAGGAGGTCGCTTCGAGATGTGAAAATCTCTCCGACATCCAGAATGCGCCGACTAATTCCCTTTAAAATTTTGTCGTGGTTTTTATTAATGGCAACTTGGCTACTCTTGGTGTAGTGCGGTCGAAATGATTTATCTTGGGGAAATGTGTGACGGGGTCGTCGTCAAGTGGAACTGGGCGTATGGGACGGAAACAGTTTCGAAATCCCGAATATTAAAACCGAAATCGTCAAATTTTGTGAGGAAAAGTGGGTGAGCGAGGAAGGCTTTCAGCCTCCATACACTTTCCGTTCCACCTCATGCCCAAGTCCAGGCTTGCGTTACGTTTCTCCGTCGCTAGTTCCCACGGCTCTGCACCCAAGCCCGTGATCTGGTTTGGTCGGATGTGGTTAACCAAAGTTTGTTTATCCTACTCAACAGTGTTTGAGGCGATTGGAGCCGGGGGCCTAATAAAGAGGTTCTGTTCACGCTGTAAAACACGTGAAAAGCAGGAAATCAAAACAATCAACCTGAAGGTTTGTTTGAAACTTGCGCTCTTTCAGTACTAAGCTCTATTCAGGGTGTGGGATTAACACATAATAACATAATAAATGGACCCAGTTCCTTATTTCCTGTACATCCTGCACTTTCATAGGAAAATCTGGTGCTAGAATATATCAATAAACTTATGTGTGGAAGTTGGGGGTGCTCAGAGAGGTCAACTGGATTCAAGCCAGGGTGCTACGGTCAGTAGCTCTGCCTTAAACTCTACCGTAATGTCCAGAGGGATATTTGTTTAGACAAGAAGGTGGTTTGATTAAATGTAGGTTGGCTACCTTTTATGATGCAGTTGTTATATAGATTTCTGGCTTAACTATTTACAAACATTTGGGTGTTATTTATGTTAACAGTTGTTCGAATAAGTTCGAATGTACTACTAGTATGTACATATTGAGTTAGTCTAAAGTGACTCGATAGAATCCAACTGCTATTTTTGATCGGAAGACTTAATTTTTCCATATGACGAGAAGCATTTCCAGTTTTGAATGTTCCATGTTATCTGAAATACCATCAGTGGGCTCAGCAAGATTGAAATATTTGTATGCAGTCGTTTATACCATATGTTTTGATTGAATTGAAAACGAGCAGAAAAATGCTGAGAGCCTGAGTTAATGAAAAGTGAGAACATGGCTGAAAGTAACTGAATGGATCTCATTTTACGAAGAATATTTCGGTTTTTCAAACTCTTCCAGATTTAATATCATAGGAAAGACGGAGGTGTGGTACAATATCACATTCCAACGCTGCTTTTAGACATACATTTTATATTGCTACCAATGATAAATGTTATTAACCGTCACGTGCGGATATTAATGGATGAGTTAGGCGATGCTCATTTCTTTTCTGAGCATATTATCCGAGCCTTAGCCTTATTACCTAAAGTGTTATGGAGGTAATTGTTTCAAAATTAAATTTGAAGACTTTATTAATAACGGAGTTGATGTAAAAATTTAGCTTAACCCACTTAATGATTTATTAATATCTAAAATTTTATACTATTCCTATATTAATTATTAATAATACCTTAATTCTATTTATTTATTTTTTAATCAACTTGTCAATGTTGTAACGCGACGAGTCCGAGTCTCAATTATAAATTCGTTTGTGAATATGAATAGATTTCTTATTATTTCCGTGAATAAACAATAAAATTTTCCAAAAGACATGCTGTTAAGGTTTTCCGAATGGTGCAAAACGATCTCTTCAAAACCCACATAAATAACGAGCCGTTCTAGTTTTTACACGTCCAATGCCTGCCTTCCTCGCACGCTTCTTCTCCCTCCCTCCGAAGCCACTCCCCCACCGCACCACCCACACACACTCATGAATATCCACGAGAGAGCTCTGGCGAAAATTTACATCTCCCCTTTCCAAACGTTGAGTGCTCCGAGTGAGTAACTAAGGGTAAAGCGGAAATCGAACGGTGAGTGGACGGAGAGGTTACCGAGGGGGGAGAGGGAGAAGGAAAAATGAAAGTTAAGATAAATGGAACCAAGGAGAGCGGTACGCTTTTTCCGTCAACAAGCACGCGAAAGAGGGAAAAATTGGGTAGACGTCGAAAATTGTAATCTAATAAGCGAGGAGGTCGGAGAGGTAAAAGGTGCGGGGAGGATGGGGGGTCGAGGAGGCGGGGAAAGAATTTTGGGGAAGGCGGAAGGGTTTGGACGCCGCCCGGGATAGGGTGGGGAAAGCACATGAGTTGGGGTGGGGCATGGGCAAAAGTGCTGGCAAAACATGACGTTGGGAATTCGACGAACTGGAGCGAAATCCACACATTCCCCCCCTCCTCAAATGGATGCGAATCCACAATTTCGACTGCACATGCATAATATATCGTCGGGTGAGGGAAAACAAATGGACGATTCATTTACGCCGCTGAAATAATTTAAAAGTCAGGGTAAACAAAACTCCATCGAGCCTGGTTTATGGCCTGTAATTTTTAGGAATAACATGAATTGCCTAATTTGAAAAAAACAGCTCCGGCCCGAAAACATTATTTTTTTTAGAAACGGCGAAAAACTCATCTCTCAATTAATAATAGTAATGTGATTTTGAACTCCATTCTTCCTCTCTTATTTCGTACGAGTAGCAGCAGTTTTTTAAAGCAATTTTTTTACACAGTGGTGTACAGGGCCAAACAAATGGATATTCAAGTTAATTTTGAAGAGTTGATAAGGCTAGTTGAGTCAATTAATCACTCAAATTTGTAAATTGTTAAAGCAGTATTTATTTATTATAAAAATTGAGCTTTTTTTTGCTGAACTGTTGGCATTAATGTGTTGCCTCTACAAGAATATTCTTGAATATTACTCATAATATTTTTCTCTCAAGTTCGGCATCCTTCTTCCCCTTCTTTATAGTAGTGCCTATTTGAAAATCTCCTTCGGTATTCCTCCAGTTTATCCAATTATAAGGCGTTCATGTAGTTGAAACTACCTCTTATGTTTTCCGTTAGCTATTTCCATTATCTAATTCATGATTCCATTACGATCTTCCTCATTCATAAGTTGGAAGTATTTTTGCTGATAATTGGATTTTTTGCCTTTCCTTGGATCAGGTTTTATTCGTACATATGCGTCCTTCTTCTTGCCCAAATTTCACTTCTGTATCACTCCCAATATCTTCTCAAAATCATGTCTGTCACGATGAATATTAGCAGACAAGTGATGGGTAATTTCCTTCAAGTAATTTTGGTAATAATACGCAGCATAAATGGATTAGGACAATCAAGGATAAAATCAGAAATTGTTAGAAACCAAGAGGCAAATAAATTATTATGGTATGCAATAATTCACGAGTATTTGTTGAATTGTTTCAAGGACGGTTTAGCGTTATTTTGGTATGATGGCGCCCTTTAGATGCATCGCAAGATGATTGATTTATCTCATATTCCCATGGCGGACCACTTTTACATCTTATTTCCCAGAAATACCCTTGCCTTGAATCACATTTCAACATGTACACCAAAATCGGCAAAGTATAAAATATCGGTACAAAAAAGTAGACTCATCCATGTCCCTCAAGAAAACATACCATGTGTTCTATTTCTGCCCATTATTTATATTTTATATTATTATGCCGGAAAAGGTGAGTTGATAAGGGATAAACCACAGCTACAGTTTGAAGCTTTGCCAGGCACGACACTTAAAATAAAACATTTTTAAACACCGTATAATTTCTGCCTCCCTTACTTCCGTTCAACATGCCTAATATTTGCCTCCTCCTATCTCGCTCGCCCATCATATCTCAAGGACAGCCATCAAAATGTTTATGGCACTCAGCATTCCCGGTTCCTTTTAATAAAATAATCGTAATTGAATTAATAGACAGCTTCGCATTATTATATGATAGCTAGGTTGGAAGCCACTATGCCCACAAAAATTACATGGACGACTCAAACTTAAAGATAAATAAAAATCATTCGAGTGAAACGCTAATTAAAGAACTAATGTTATCTACGTGCTAGATTGGTGCGGGAGGGGGGCGTTAACGTTACGGGAAATTATCGGTAAAATTGACCAATGAATGAGAGAATTGATTTACTCTCGTAAAATTCGTGACGAAAATAGCTGATCAGTTCATTTGAAATTTCCATCCTAAATGGAAATTAACGAATTCCTAAATTGACGTTTTTATAATAATATATATTATAATATATATAATAATATATGAAGACTTTCCACCAAGTTACGCCAGAAACTGTTTAATTTTATAGTTCCTAAATGTTTCATTATTTTCGTAAAACTAAGTTAAATATTTTCACTATTGCAGTAACTCGCTTAGATAATGACTCCACATCAATTCCATCGATGATATCGTTTGACTACTATCGTAGAATTAGTGAGAGAATCTGACGTCGTGTTACATACACTCCGTTACGAGAATTACTTCGCGATCAGTTGAGAAAAAGGTTAATTTTCACAGTTTCTCCCCGATATGTTGCCAACTAGTGATACGGATTGACTCGGGTGTGCAGCGCAGGCAAAGCAGCTTAAACGAGGAAGAACATTGGTCACAATTTCCAGATTAAAGTGCGTATTCAAAGGTGGAAAATTCTCGGGATACTATGCAGAAAGTAATCAATCAGTAATATCGGATGATTTCTTTCGCCCTCACGAAAGGCTTTCGAATATATCATGGCGGGCGGGATCTTCCCCCCTCCGCTTGGTCTTCGAGAGATTTCTTTATCGCTTCAATCCGGTTCACTTCACAGCACACACCCTCGCGGCGAATGGAAAATAAAATTATGCAATTTGGCTTCCTTTCAATTCTCATTTCCCATATATTTAGTCTTTGGACCGTTGTTGGGGGAAGCGGAAGGACTTGGGGGTGAGGGTGAAACCCTGTCTTTCCCTTCCCCAGGATGAAAAGGCAACTTCAAGAATCGAAGATGGCGCCTATGCTCTGATGAAATGTTAGTAAAACATCTAAAGAACATTTTATATCAGAATATTTCATACTTAATTTTTATTTCATCGTGAGATTTTGTGTTGCTATTTTTGATGTGTCGAAACCATTGCCTTGCATTACCTTCTCTCATAACTGTAGGTCAATTAACTAAGAATAAATCCCGATGAATTTGAGCAGTTGACGATCCTTTGACACACAATCTAATCACAGCGCGCACTTTGCAATTGGCGGGAGAAAAGATTTTCGCGGACATTGTTATCTGAATTCACCGACAGTCAAATTACTACTGAATCAAAACAATGACTTTAGTGGCTTCGGAAACAATGAATGGATGACGTTACATGCGTAACACTTGCTACCTACCCGCCAAATCTATAAATATAAGACAAAGTTACTTATTTTTCGAATATGCCTCGCATCTTACGAAACGTATCTTTGTGAACATAGGACAATACAACTTGTTTTTCATCATATATAAAATTAGAAACAGAAATAAATTATCAATTTACTGTGAGAAGATGAAATATTTTCGTGCTGCATAAATAAAACAAACAGTTATGGGTGATACCTATTCATGACTAGAGGAAAGGTGTTAGAATGGCCGAGGGCGTGTCACCTGAGATGGACGAAGAGATTGCGAAACTCGTGCATTCAAACAGTTCATGTTCCCGAAAGTTGTGATTTTGATACAGCCATGTCATGATGCGTTCCAACAAAGGTGTCACAGGCCAGTGTAACATGATTGAAGCCGGATAGCATAACAGACGCAGTCGGTGAATGAATTCATGATAGGTTGATGGTACGTAAAATGGATTCGGACTTATGCTGGTGTGAAGACTGTCGAATCATAGATACGCGACTGTCTCATACAGAGAAAACCAACTTAGGTTACAAACGTAATGAAAAGGTCAGAGCACCGTACTTGTACGACGAATGCATCTGGCTAAACAACTTGCATAACTAAGATGTAACTAGATAAGAACAAGTAACGTCCGAAAGACGACTGAGTTATAACGGAATATCTGGTTATGGCTAGAGAACTAATTATTCGGAGATGAATGTGAAATGTCTCATTACATTTTTTACATTAGGCATAATTTAATAAATATTTAGTATGTGCTCTTTACAAACATAAGGACACGAGGACACACATGGCGAAAACATGTGAACACAAAATTGAAGTTCCCACGATTAAATGACCAAAAATACCGACATATTCAAAATTGAAATTTGTCAAACGCACGGAATTTTAGATGGGGCCAAATTGATTGTTTTACGTCGAATAATAATCATTACAAAAAAGGTACTTGTTTTGGTATTCACAAATTGATTGCATATGGCAGAATTATAAATTTCCCCAAGCATAATCGATAAGTTAGAGTTCGTGAAGAATAATTTGCCTAAGAATTGCAAGGGAAACAATATTTTAGGTTATATGAACATGTAAACATGTGAATGTTTCGGCTTCTACGTGCGAATATTGATAATTGGGAGATTGAAAAAAAAAACGGTAGTTAATAAAGAATTTTTTGATTTATTTGTGTTTGGTTTTTATAAAGAAATATCGGTGATCAATTTTTCAAACTCTCAGCCATGAACTTCCCACCGAACCAAGAGTGTAGCCATGGATGCCTAAAAATGACTAGATATTCCTTTTTATCAACGGAATTATTATCATCCAAGTGATTTTGAAAACAAATACTATCACATTCCAATCTATTACACCAAAATATTCAATATTTGCTTCTACGGTAGGTTTTTTTATTTCATTGGATGAATGTCGAAGTTAGTTTGATAAACAATTCTGTAATTCTGGATTGGCTCATTTTACAATTCATGTTACTGAAATAAATATTTACAAAACGAAATAAACCCTCTCCAAAATAACTTTCACCAATAATTTAAGTATCAATTTATGTAAAAACCAATTATTGCATTACATTTAATTGCATACTCATTAAATTATGAATATAGAATTTTGAATGCAGTCATTATTATTCGAAAATATTGAATCAATCAATATTCTTAAAAAAATGACTAATTAAAAATTTTGCGTGATTGGTGTAATGCCACGCGTCGGCGTGTTCGCTTGAATAAATAATTCAACTTGGGCCGGAATTAATATTCGAAAATTCATACTGACGCAGACACGCAATCAAAAACAAAATTTTATACAAAACGGGCAATTAATAATGTAGAATAATTGATGGAAGATAATGAATTTGAAAGTAATGCAGCAAATGAAAGTGGTAAGAAATTCTAGAAAAGTTGCTGACTTTTCCCCCCCGCGAAATGATTTTCATTTCGGTTCTCCCGCTCCAACGTTTCGTAGGATCGAGGAATAGCAGGCAGCTAACTTATCGTACATATCAAAACGTAATTGACGGGTTAAATTTCTAGAAAAGGAAAATAAATTTGAAGTGCTCATTCCAAAAACTGCAAGATGAATTATAGTTGTTAAAAATGTCCTATTGTCTAAATATAAGTTAAATTTGGGGATTTTCCATTCCAAATGTCGTTTGAAAGGGTTTTAGTCCGAACTAGTGTTGAAAGGACGCAGCTTATCCTGTTCTTTTTATGTCATGAGAGGTTCCCATCGACTGACGTATGTACGAGGTGTGTTAAAAAATTAACGAGAATTTTAATTTTTCGGACAATAATATTTATTTATTCTTATACATTGATGTTGTCACCTTCAAAGTAGTCCCCATTGGAGATTATGCACTTGTGCCAGCGCTTCTTCCAATCCTCGAAACACTTCTCAAACTCGATCTTTGAGATAGCCTTTAGTTCTTTTAGCGATGCGCTTTTAATGCCATCTGCGGCTGTAAAACGACGGCCCTTCAAGTTTCTCTCAATTTTTGGAAATAGAAAAAAGTCACACGGAGCCAGATCTGGCGAATATGGAGGCTGGGGCATCGTTACAGTAATGTTTTTGGCCAAAAATTCACGAACAAGCAATGAAGTGTGAGCTGGTCAATTATCGTGGTGCAAAAGACATTTTGGAAAGAATTTTGCTGCCACGCGTTTCATACCCAAAAAATTGGAAAAAATGCCACGACATGATCCAATCGATATGCCATTATCATCAGTGACCTCTCTAATTGTGATTCGACGATCGTTCATAACCATTTCTTTCACTTTTCACACGTTTTCATCGATTTTTGATGTGCTGGGGCGTCCAGTGCGTTCGTCATCTTCAAGGTCTTCACGGCCTTCTTGGAAACGCTTATACAAATCGTAAACTCTTCATTTACTCATTGAAGACTCACCATAGGCCTTTATTAACATTTCACACACTTTGTTACACTTCATTTCATTTTTTACGCAAAATTGGATACAAATGCTTTGATCCATTTCTTTAAACAAACGAAAATCGCCGAGCTCATAAAACACGTCTAACCTTAGTGGTTGTCACAGACAAAGTCCATCATGAAAACAGCTGAAAGTTTTATCATAATTTAGGGGCATGTATACCAACATAAGAAAAAAAGTTTGACAATCGGACTCTCCAAGCCCGCGAAATAAAAAAATTCTCGTCAATTTTTGAACACACCTCGCATGTGTATTACTCCTGTTGAATCATCACGGAAATAGAGGCTCCCATTTCGACGATCATAAAATCAGTTGAGTGATTAAATCACAAGATGGTGTGGTCAGTAAACAGCTTAATATTTCAGAAATATTGTGAAACCCCAGGATTAACAATACAATTAAAAGTGAGAATCGAGAATGGACTTTAACTACAGTTGAATAAACATCAATTGTTGATTAAGTAATTGCCAGGTAAAAATCGATATTCAAAGAACAGCGGGAGATGATTTAACAGAGTCATTCTTTAATGCGCATTAAGATGGAGACAATTTACATCATAAAATCATTCGCCTTGATCAGGATTCGAACTTAAACCTCTAAATTGGTTAAAGAATTCCGTGGGAAATCATGGATATTCGGGTTGGAATCCCGGTCTAGGTGAATGATTTTCATGCCAAAATAATCGATCTGTTGAATGAAAATTGATTGGTTAAAATTAAACCAGATTGTGATAAATTTACCTACGATAAAAACTCTAGATGGTTTGTTTGAAAAAATATTGTTTGTTAAATGTTTGGTTCGCTATTATTTCCTCTGTAATTCCGTTCCCCCGTATGAGAAGAAGGCTGAATACTCGATAAGAAAAAGTGATAACGTAATCGGCTGATGTTTAAAAAAGGAAAACAAGGCTTTCGTTTCATGTCGTTAAAGACAATATGATATTATATGAAAAATAAAAAAAACGAGGTTTCACAAAAACGAGATTACATGAATTGCATACTTGTGCACAAAACCGTTGTTCCAAAAGTCAGGAAGTGGTTTATTGATGTAGTGCTAAAACTGAGCAATTAAAAACGTCCATGAACACTCATAATGTTTGGGTTTTAATATTTCCGTGAGCATTAAAATATTATCACGATATTTATCCGTATCGTCTACTGAACAGGAACCACTAGCGTTCTTTGCTAAAAAAATTTAAATGCGCAATATCGCATGCCAAGGTTTCAGACAAATGTGATTTGGCAATTTTTAATAAAGTTGTTCTGTTTTTAGCCTTTACGAGGTCAAAACTCCAATTTTTCGATCTCATTGGTAGTTGGGCTATTTTTCTACGGCATAGAGCTATCCTGATGTATAAATTTCATTGATGTCCAATGAGTAAACAGTATTGAATTTCAATAAAAAAATTAGTAATTAATTTAAAGAGATATGCAAGTACAGGTAGCTTTTAAGGACATGTGGCAGTGCACAGAATTCTTGCCAATTGATGACTACTTAGTCGAGCAATACAAGGGAAATTAATCACTTCTCCTCACAGATTATCACGGTCAAGTGTGACAATAAGCGTTGATGACTTACTTTAGTTGATGGTAATTTGTAAAAAAATATATAATATATATCATAATCAATGCTCGCAATCTCTAATCCGATGTCTACATTTTCACCAACAGTTCAACAGTTCAATTGACTCTTTACCCAGAGTTTGACCCAATTTGTTGTCTCCAGGATTTTAACCCAATAAGGCTCGTGCAACTTGCGATGAGACTTAGACTATGATATACTGTCAAATTTCAATTAAATACATTCAGAGTTTATATTTTTGCCTACGCTTATTTTTAAAGTAAATGTGGAGAGGTAAATACATTTTTATCACTTCGAAAAATTGTTTATAGGTATAGTTTTGTTGGAGAGGCGATCGACGGCTGAGGTTATTTGCGCCATCAGGGATGGGTGGGATAGGAAGGTGTGGAGAGAAACCCGGAGTTGGCATTAGCCTACTATTGTCGAAAGGCGACAAGGGGTCCGCAGGTTAACGTCCCATCCGACGGGCGTCGTACTCACTCAAAGTGCTCTCCAAAAAGCACCTAAAATAGGGATCGGGATAGCACTGAAAAATATTTGTCGTCTCCAGGATTTGAACCCGGGCCTTCGCGGTGTGAAGCCTGTACGCTAGTCTCCGTACCATACCGAAAAATTGAACCCAATTATTTTTTAACTCACTGTGTCTACTTAACAAAAAAAATTAAGTGATTGATAAACGTTATTAGTTTTAGACTTGGGAGTTAATGAGCAATTAAGTTCATATTGACCATATTTCTTGAGAAATAGATGATGATAGTTCACTCTTGTTCATGATTGGTCGACACATATACGAACTAGAAGTCATTCTCGACTAAGAATGGGTATTGCGCTCGAAGATTGTTGGCTTAACCGTAGGAAAATGTTATTTTTTGTACTGTAGTAAGGAATTTTCTCCTAAAATTGTTGTCAGGAGTTAAACCGGAAATGCCATGTACGTAGTGGCCGCTGCAACTCGCTGCCCACTTCTGCCCACTTCGCCAAAACTAGAACGAGTTTGATACGAACCACGAACTCTGGCGATACGAAAATAAGAAAAAAATCATTTTGATTTCGAAACTTTTGAATCAAAGCCTTATGTTATGACTTCTATTAGGTGCTCTCCTGAAATGTTAATTTCTTTGAACTAATTGTTAAGTCAGCTTCCTCAGTTATAAACCTTATCAAGGATATTCTCTTATTTTAATAATTTCATAGTATAACCAATATTCATGTTACTAGAATGCGAGGAAAAGAGTTGATTAAAATATCTTATTTCCCTTTGCGTGCGAAATTATCCGTGGCACGTAAAAAAAACATTGATTCATGGGTGTTGGTGATACGAGGATTAATATTGTGCACGGGCGCAACGTCCTAAGCAGGGAGTGGCTCGGTCGTCCTCCGCTTGTACAAGAATGCATACAACATAAACCACGAATCAGTCAACATGCACGGGTGCTACTTAGGGTACCTTTGGTCACAGCAGGTGTACTGTTCAAACACATCGCAGTTGAAGTGATAGCTACGTATACTAATGCGTATACTAATATTTTCGTAAAGAAATTGATGAATTGAAAAAATGAGATGAAAGCCGTTTTAAATTTACAACAAATACCTGTCCAAGCATAGGTTTCCTGAATTGGAACATACATTTGAAATACAATATTCAAGTGAAAAGATCAAAAGCCGTCCATATACATAAAAATTGCAAAAAATTATGACTGGAAGAAGTGTGTCTAGGGGGTGAGGTTCGGACGTTCTCTGGTCACTCGTGCCCTCTAAGGACCCTGTACGTGCGATATACGGTTGTTTTCTGATCGTATTACCTCCTGTTATCATTATAAATCCATCTAAGTTTCTGCAATGGACGGGTAGTCTTAAGTCATATTCCTTCGACAAAAAAGTAACGGTTTCGCGCAGTAAGCGATTCTTATCGGCATTACCAATCCGCTCTATCGAGCTGAAATCCACTATTTTACTGCCGGAACCAGCGATTAAAACGTGCAGAACCTCATTGTAGTGGTCTAGTCAAGTAGAAGTCTGGAACAATCTCCATTCAGAAAATGAGCGCGATTCGTTTCAGTATTCGAATGCAATCCATTACTAAGCTCGCACTCCGGATCAGATTAAATTTTATCGCACACTCTGTGTACTAGACAGTTCCTGGATGGATTCTACCGGAAGTTTCATTCGGAGGCATCTACTGTTTCCTTTGCGCTGCGTGCCTCTTCGCGACATGGGCGTATCTCCGGAAGTGATCGCGAAGAATGCTGGCAGTCCTAATTATAACCTTCACACCTCGCGGAGAAAACTTAATTCCACTAAGGGCGGCTTTCTTTAAAAAAAAACGGGAAATAAGCGGGAGTCAGTAAACAAGAGTGGCGTGGCTCATCGTGAGAAGATAAAGAGAGAAGCTAGTCGCCCTCGTTGAGTCGAATCGTAGCAGGGCACGATACAATATCCTGCACAGGTACGATTCAGATTCAAGTTATCCATTTTCTCCTTTCTTTCGCATTTAAATATGCAATATTAACGTTTTGCCATTAATTACACAGGCCTACAAAAAAAAGTTTTTTTGGTGCCGGGAATCTTTGTGATGATTTTAACTATATTTGTAGAGCTGAATCCAAATATGAAATCCGTTTTTATTTAACAGCTCTACTTTTTTAGATATGGCACATCTTACGATTAGTTGTTTTAATATTTGATATATTCCGGAAAATAATTTTCAAAGTTAAATAAATCTATAAGTATACTAATTTATAACCACTCTGCGGTGTTCCTTTTATTTTCAATAAACTGTCAATAAGTTTTATGTATATTTCTATGTTGTAGGCCAATGAGATAATTATTAATATAATATTCCCATATCATCATGTACAAGATTTTTTTACGTAAGTAACAACATATCTATATCTTGAAAACTATAGCCGATAGGAAAAAACTAGTGTCATAATTGGATTCAGCACCCCAATTGTTCTTTAAATCAGCATTAAAAGCTCCGGCACCAAAACCACTGTTAGCCTGTGTTATTTGTAAGGCAAACCCGAATTGATCCGAAAATAATAAATAAATGCCCAAACCAATGTTTCCAGTAGCGCTAACGAGTTATAGATGTCAGTATTGTACAGGATATGACTATGAAATCGAAAGGATTGGTTGAAGAACCTGCACCAAAAAATTTTATCTATGAATACCAATGAAAAAACGTAATACGCCAAGTAAAAGAAAAATAACCTGAAAAGGTCAAGGGTGTATCAGGGTGTTAACCTGCGAATGATGAGGATTATTCAGACTACATAAAGGACCCATTCATCTATAAAAGTTCGTATGGGTTGCTACTCTGACATTCCATCTGTCGACGAAACAGACTAAAGAAAGTAGAAAATAAGAGAATAAAGTTCTTCAAAACCTCGTGATGACGTAAGACAGTGAAGATCAAATTAACAGAAAAAAACGAGGAAGCGAAATGAAGAGTACTAGAAAAACAATTAGATTAAAGTTGGTCCATATCTCCATTTCCACTTTCCATATCGAGAAAGAAGATGATGAGATGGATTTGTCACGCCCATGTACGGGTTTCATTTTTCTCGCATGTGTTCATAAACCCAGGTATCCTAAACGGAGTCCCTTTAACCCTGTGAAGGATCACATTTGGGTTGAGTGTGTGTGTCTGTAGTTAGTGTGTAGTTAGTTGTAGTATGTAGTAAATCACTGGCAAGGAAGTAACGTTCTCGCAAAATACTACAGAAGGGTATTTTGGATGAGAGGTTGTTGTAGGTCACTGTCGTGGAATTTCTTTTCCCACGAATCATCATGAGAAATTCAGTTTTCTTTGCGGGACGAGTGGTGCTGACTTACTCGTTTTACGGCTATAGGAGTTTTCCTTTATTTGTTATTTTACGAGGTTGCAGAGCTCAAATTTTCTAGATTTTTTGGAGATAAAAGAAAGGAAAATAGGCCGATCATTCCTTACTAGGGAAAAGTACAAAGGCTGTAATGAAGGGAAATGAGAGGTTGAAGATCAATTTTGGCGTACAAGAATTACCGGGGAGAGAATAATGAGAGTACGTGTGCCACAAAAAAAACCACCACTTTGCAGTGCTCTTACGTGGGTAGCGTTGAATATTCTGTATCTACTTAGAATAAGAACATTTAATTAACGAAAAAAAATTGGGACTATGCTGTTGATAAAATAGGTACTTGTGACAAAAAAGAAATTGCAGCTAAGAATCAACATAATTACTGCAGATTACTCTTCATATTATATAAATGCCTGTGTCATTTATCTCGGGGATGATATCACGAATTAACTTTGTTCATATATTTTGAATAAATTGGCTATCAAAAACGGTGAATATGGGTAGTGCAGGTATGAATAGTTAGCATTGCGTATAATATGCATAAAGAACGTTCTTTCAAAATCATCCCCAAAGAAAATAATCAAGAAAACATTTTTTGCACTGCGGTTTTTCTGGAGTGTCCATGGAAATAATGGCGTTCCTTCCGACAAAGGAGTCTTGCAACGAGATGTCAGGGAGGGGGAGTTCTAGCTTCCAACTTCTCCCGAAATAATTTATCCCGAAAAGTGCCCTTTTAAGCATGCGGTGGGATATATCTCTGCTCCTCGATGTAATGGGACCATTATGAAACATCTCGAGTGGGGCATTTGGGAAATGGATGGGATAAATTTTGTCGTTATGTCTTCTTCGTTCTCTGTGTGGGAATTCTCTCCGAACATAATGATAATGTTTCCATTAACTGGCCTCCGATGGTGAAAAACGCGCCGCCGTCGCATGCGATGGAATGGTTTCGGAGTGGAAACTGCATGAATGGATTTGCTCGTTAGCAAATGTGGCACAGATAAATTGTTCTACCTGTGAAGGAAATATATATATATATATATATATATATATATATATATATATATATATATATATATATATATATATATATATATATATATCACACATAGAGGGTGCGGCAACATAACTTCCTTTTTTGAAATGCTGCATTATTTGAAAATAGGAAGTTATGTTACCACACTCTGTGTGTGTAAATATATATATATATATATATATATATATATATATATATATATATATATATTTATATATTTTAATTTATATTTATATATAGATGATGAGGAAGCACTCCCGAGAGCAATATAACATTTGGACGGCACAATAGAACACAGAATAAAATAGACAACACGTAAAAAGACACTCACATTGTAGAATCTTCCGGCCTACTCCGAGGCCTTCTCTGACCTGAAGAAGAGCATCGGAAAGAGCTTATTTTTTATGAATCGTGTTCGAAAAAATTATAGATTTTATATCTTTCTTGTAGAATGATGGGACTGCTTAATGGACTTGCTACCCACATTGACCTTCTCCGTTGTAGTACAAATACTCGTTATTCCTTTAAATCACAGTAATGAAGGCATTAACGGTGCCTCCATATACTTGTTTACACACACACATACATACATACACACGGGGGTAGAGCGTTTGACTGCTAACCGGAGGGCCCGGGTTCGATTCCCGGTCAAGGCACTCTTGGCACCTGCAGCTCCACTCAAGTTATGTGATTTTTCGGGTATCAGGTCTTCCTGGGAAACCATAACCAGCACAGGGAAAGGAACTGACCCCCCTACCCTGATGTGTAAATATTCACACGCCATCGGGCTTAGTACTGGGTGAACTCTACCATCACCTACTTAAAACTACCTAAACCTGCCTAAACCGACCTTCGGGTTGATTACTGTGTTCATGGTTTTTATACATATGCGTACATATATGTATCTACTTCTCAATGACCACCATGTCTTCCCTGTTTGGACATGAATCATACATGTTCATGGCGAAAAGCACCATGTAGCCTTCCTTCCATGAGGGGATCATCGCGAGCATGAAGAGTTCAACGCTCGAAACAAAATGGTTCCGTGAGTATCACTCATCAAATTTTCCGTCGCGATTGGAATTAATGGCACGAGGACAGACGTGAAGCACGTTGACCTTACCCGCACGATTCCAGGTCTGTGGTTCGGTCACAATTTGCGTCCTACAACCTCCACTTGATGATTTTCGGATAGGAAATTATTTTTCGTCGCGCATACGTACTTGGGATTGGGTCATGTGATCGCCATGTGTTTGCGTTGTTTAATTTTGATTTGGTTATCCGGTCGAAGCAACTCGGAACGAGTCAAGTTAATTAGGAGTCGACCGTATCATCAGCCGTTTTCGGGTCGCGATAAATTAAAAGAACATGCAGTCACCTGAAGGCAATTTGATAACCTATGATTTGACCCACTGTTTCACATTTGTTGGGAGACATGAAATATTTGTGGCCGAAATGTTTGTGTGCCATTTGAGAGAAAACAATGCAATGATATGGATACACCTCAAAGGAGATACAATGAAAAATTGTTGGTAGAAGAAACTCTTATGTGGTGGACTTACTAGAGAAACTAGAACGGAAGTCTCTGTTATAAAGAAGAGATGATGTACGTACATTTTGGATTTTTTTAAGGTACAAGGTTCACTATTTGTACCGCTGGCGTCAAAAGAGAAAGACGTTGACTCATTGTGCGCTATACTCGTATCAACATACTATAATCGACCTCTCGGAATACACGATACAAATTAACTTATGGGTTCAAATATTTAACCGTTATCTTGAAGATTGTGACCAGAAAAGGATCAAGGTTAACAACTCTATGTACTGATCGAAAGCCTTCCCGATATCCGAATTTTCCTTTCGCAAATGATAAATAATTTCCCCAAATTACTTAAATAAAGACTGATCTCCTGACTCTTCATGCCACGCCATCGCAGGGCAGCTCACAGGGTATATAACGCGGTGTGGAGGAAGGAGGGGGAGGGGACGGAAGGGCTTGAGAGGAAATTGATGTTTAAGGGAGGTTGAGGTCAAACGGGAGCGAAGCGCCTCGGGGGAGGGAAAGGTTTGGACTGACGCAGTGCCGCGGGAATGACGTGGAGGCTAGGGGAATATTTTCCATGCCCACCACACTAAACATATTGCCAGAAGATTTTGTACGACATAAAATTACAATAGTTTTGACATTTCTGACGAGCTTCTGAGGGCAATAATTGGTCAACCCAACGATCCAACACATTTTCGTGTAGAATATGAATAAATGAGGTTGAGAAGAAGATTTTATTCATTTATTAGGAAAAAACTAATAAATGCATGAAGTTAATAAGTAACTCATTCACCTTTTCCAAAATACTAGAGGGGATTTGCCTATTTATGAAAAAATTATGTGGAGTTCGGAAGCGATTAGAGTAAATTGATTGCACTCCCGAAGGAGGCTAATTAATGAAACTATAAATCGTACTCTTTTCATGCATCCCACTTAAACGTGCCTCATAGAAGTTTTAACTGTTAATTAAATGAGCCAAGATTAAAGGTTTAAGTAAGTGGTCGCTAATGAAAAAGTTTGATATGGTGGCTCTTAATTCTTAGTTTCTTTACTTAAAAATTCAAGAAGAGGTTTTGTATAGTCTCCCTTAATAGGTCTACCAGTAATTTTCCACTCGATTTAATCTGTTCTTTATGTTAATCCCGTTTAAAATAAATTTCCTATATTAAGCGCGTCGAATGACAATAGTAAGTTTTATACGGTGGATTCTTTGCGACACCAAACACTACTCGCCCAGTGCGAAAAGGTTCGCTTAATCCATCCATAGTCTTTAGGTTAACTTTGGAGATCATCACTAAGTGGATTTCATATCTGAATTGAATGAATTGAAAATTTTAATGCGTTTTTATGGAGTAAAGAAGAGACAATAAAGCCCTTCACAATTCTAAATTTTACTCGCATTGATGTTCATGGGAAAGTACTTAATTTTTTAACAATATTTTTATTTCCTGAAATGGGCTGATAAGAGTAATACGAGGCTAGTCCAAGTTGCGTGGCTACACATCCAACATCTCTCTTCCTCTCGAACATATTCCGTTCGTTCCAGTGAGCGTCCAGAGTAGGTATTGCGATATTTTCGCACGGGAAAGCTCACGAATCTTTTTCTCTCGACGGCCTTGTTTATCTGAAAAGAAGCGAATATACGAGCCTCCCTAAGGAGAAGAAAAAATTTGCATTCTAAGTAGAAGAAATATCTAGATGTGCCAACGGCTCATGGAAAACATCATCTACTGATTCTTTCTGGTCAGCAGCGGAGAAAATAAAATTCCTCATCGTGGGGAAACACAGTTTGAGGATATACTGACGCATGAATCCAAACGATTTTAAGACATTCGTCAGTTGTATATTTACGTGGCCTATTATCGAAGGTTTATGTTTATTTTTTTTCTATTTCTACAAGGTACTCTCCAAGCCACCGCTAGCGGGTGTGGCAGAAGGTGATCGCACACCAGATATTAGAAATACTATGCGGTATCTAATGGTAGACATACCTCTCTATGCATAGGATCTGTTGGTGATGAGAAGAACAATAGCTAAAGTTAGATGAAAAATGGACGCCATATAAGGCGACTGTTAATGAAGAATGACTCATAAACAAAAGAACATCGATTTCTTTAGATAAGGCCTACTAAAACTGCTGTATCTCCTTTGGTTTTCGTCCGATTTCCGTCATTTGGACATCATTTTAAAGAGCTTTTAAGGAACTATGAGCAGCACAGAATTGATGTTTCTATCCTTTACCGTTTAGGAGTAATAATCAAAAGAAAATCGATTCTTCGATTCAGAGAGGACTTAATTAGTTATATCTCCCGCAGTTTTCATCCGATCTAGGTGATCTATACCTTATTCGAAATATCTATTGAAGACCTTTAAAACAAGCCCAAATTCATGCTTCTAACTTTGACCGTTTCGGAGTTGCCAACAAAAAACGATGGATTTTGAACTTTCATCCGATCTGGGTGAGTTATACGTTATTCGAAAGAGCTATAAAATACCTTTCAAACCACATAAAGTTCATTTTTCTAGCTTTTAGAGTTTTGGAGTTATTAGCGAGAGGAAATGAATGTCTCGCGTAATTTGCTTAGATAGATTGAAATGAGCTTTATCTCCCTCAATTTTCATCCGATCTGGATCAACTATACCTCATTACTTTACTTTTCCTCCCATATCGCGGTCGGATAGTGTTATTCCATTCCCTTATAATTTGTGGAAAAATTACATATCAAATCTATCCGCCCTACCATTTATTATTTACCTGTTTTAATTTCCCTTGAATAATTAACAGGGCATAGTTGGAACTATGAAACTGCTCGCAGAAGATTGGATAGAACAAATGGATCGGAACTAGGGTGTGGTAGGACTGCCAATATTAAGCGAACATTAGAAAAGAACAAAAATGTTAAGTGCAAATTATTTTTTACCGTTTGAACATCGTACCCACAAGCGTGAGGAGAAGAAGACAAATTACTGCGTAAGTAAATTCACTGAAAAGATTAGTGAAAATTTTAAGAGTGGAGTGTACTAGCGTTACTTAATTTTTTTTCGAACGTTTCATTAGGGAAATAAATGGCGTGTCATCGATTTAGTCCTGTGGCCATTTTTTGGGAAACTTGTATCGCCGTTTTGGAAAACGTAAAATGGACGCATTGGTCGTTTATTTTTACACTGGCGTGACTGCCATTGTTTTGAAAGATGACAATTTTTTCTCCGTTTTCCCTTATGCGCGTCAGGGATGACGCCCTGCATGCATTATTTCCTTCACCGTACGCTCTGTCGTGCTCCAGACCCGATAGGTACAGGTCGGTGACTCACGTTCTCCTCCGCATTCATTTCTGTCAACCCGGAATCCAGGTTGATTGCATTCCCAGCCGTTCCTTTCTTGTATCCAACTCCAGTCCACTGGCCCCGACAGACTGGGACTACGGCGAAGTTTGAATGGCAACTCATTACGAATTCCCTCCAAGATAATTTAGGACCTCGCATGAGGGGAAGGGAACGGGGAGGCTGGGAGTACGACGGACTCGTGGGAGGCAGTGGGCGATTTCTTAGCTGAACGGACAGCTTTAACAACGGGGAAGGACGTTGTTGTGGAGGAAGGGAGAGAACGGAAGCACAATTTGGTACATGGGGATGTCAAGGTAGCGGATGGTCAAAACGTAAACCGCTCTCTTTGCATCTCAGGCAGTCACGGAAGTTCTCCGAGAAAAAATAACAAGAATTAATTAATTTGTAAAACTATTCTCAGAGAGAATTGTAATACAAATGCCCCATCAAATTGCACATTATAGCTGGAAATTAAATATCTCTACGGTTTAATTATGCCTAATTTTATTTCTCATTATGATATGATTACTTGTACGGATATGTAATTTCAATTAACTTTTGCAAACATTTAATGAATTCTCATAACTCTCATTTAAAAGTAAATGTCTCACTTGAAATAAAATAAATGGATCAGATAGCTTCGAAGTTCCACATGCCAGAATTATTATAATGGTGAGAATTTACCTTGTGTTGGGAGAAGTAAAATTTAAATATAAATTGCAAAAAATGATATAATTTAAATGACTCGTTCAAAGTTTGCTGGACGAGTCATTTAAATTTGCTTCTCGAATTTATCGAATTTATATCGAAAATTGGGAATTCATATATTCTGAATTAGTAGAAAATCACAATAATGATTTTAATCATGTGACCTTTATTCAGATTCCAAACTTAATTGTAATGGAACATGTGAAGGTTTAATAAATTTTCCATCTCTAGGAATCTAGGGCATGTAAAAGTAAAAAATAAAAGGGCTACACATGAAAATTTGACACAATATAATATGGTTGCCATAAAAACTAACTAATTGATTCGAACTGTGCGAATTCCTTTCCCAAACGCTCTCCATGAAAGTTTGAAACCATGGAAAAATCAAGTTCATCACAAATTCGTAGATATGGTAATGGTACGTTCAAAATGAAATATTAGCGATGAAGAAAAAATATAGCATGAAAATGAGACGCAATGAACGTCTTTCCCTTTAAAAATACAGGGAGTCTCTTATAACTGGGTTAGGTTTCGAAATAGCATCCGAAGGAGACCGATTTGCCCACATTCAATCCGTAAGTCTGTCTTCATGAAAGATTGATGGCATTCACAAAAACGAGAAGTCCTCCGTGTCCCAGACAGTGGTAACATGTCCGAACTTGTTGCACTTTAGAAGTCTCCGGGTGTGCCAAAAACGGAGTTGGCTGAACGAATTGGAATCGGCGTTGACTGCAGAAATGGGTCGCGTTGGTCACAACCCGCAAACTGCCCACCCTGGTTCTACCTCCGGTCGAAAGTTTCTACCGACGCCGCCGGAAGCAGGGCCGGGCAGTGTCAACCCTCTGGCAGCCCTTCCTCCTTCTTTTCAGTATCCTAAAGATTAGAGGTCGGACAACTATATTCTCAATTCAAGCCATCTTTTAATGAATCTCATTTTTACTACTCTGTCTCTATTTATTACTGTCTATATTTATCATCTTCACTTGATCTTTTGATCGACTATTTTCACTTTTGCGATACCTCTTGCACGTTTCGTGTCGTTGATGGAAACCCTATTTATTTATTTTTTCCTTTGATAAATTATTATTATGGCCCTGATTAATTGAAAATTTGCAATTTTCCACAAAATAAAATTTAATACGACCGGTTTCAAAGTAACTATATCGCCATCGGGAAGAAAATTGCAAATTTTTAATTAATCATGATATTCCACCATATCACGCCTGAAATGTTTTCTTTTTATTCTCTTTTTATGACCCTGATTCCTTTTATTTTTTTATCACGCCGATTTGTTCCTACTTTTAAATGCTATTTCGGCTGACTGTTATGCTTTCATTATCATTTTTCCTCGTTGTCTATATTTCCCTCCCACGAACCTAAACTGGTGATGAATATATCTGGAAGCATTTCATTTTTTTTTTACTTTTATTGTTGGACTCGTCTTTTGATTACTTTGACGTTGTATGCAGCAGCAGTTGATATTTATCGAGCTTATTGGTGATGTCGTTTCCATATTCATATATGATGCAAATTTATAAGGAACTGAAAAGTGACGCATGTCGTATTGGTTGTACATTGATTATTAGTTACTCCGTTAGTAAGCGTACTGTATATAGGTTATGGGCGGTTTTTACTCGGAAAAAATTCTGATGCTTTTTCTTTTCTTAAAAAAGTAAGACAGATATTACTACGTTTTAGTCCGATAATATACGCTATACCCGCTTGGCGAGTTACTGGGATTTATGGGAGGAAAAGTAAATTAAGAAATTGTAAAAGGATCCGTGAAAATCGTCCAAATTTGCTTAAAGAAGAGGGTAGACTGTCACTAATATGTTGGGGGAATTAGTTCGTGACCCTCCTGCTTCTCAAAGAGAGCTGACAAGAGACTTTTGGAAAGGTACATGACAGTCGAGTTTTTCGACTACACGGAGGGAATTCTAATGACACCAAATTAAGTTGGTATATTTGCCCAACGAGTTACATTATGAGAAACACCGTCACCGGCATATTCAAGCACTCGTTATTCCCTCACACGATACTCAATTCTAACAAAATTGAACTCAAGCACTCCATATATTCACTCAAATATACAATTTCGATATTTTGGGAGGTATTTTATAGATGTGGATCTATATATTCCATTTAGATGACGATTTTCAAACAATGCTCCATGTAGCTCTGCCGCATTAGTTAATAAATATTTCTTCTATAAAAATTTTGCTTAATATATATTTTTGCAAAATTTTTCTGCCATTTCCGTTTGGATGTATGCTTAATTAATGACGAACGCGTAAATACTAAGAGATGTGGTGAAGATGAAGAATGGCTAGGGGACCGTTATAAGCACCTCAATAGTTTAATAATGCATTGCTTTCTACATCGGTTTAAAGAGTTGCCCGGGGATATTGGGGACGATATATTTTCCTCAAATTTTACGTCAAAACATGTGAAGGATGGGGACCCGAAAGTTGACCTCAAATTGGGGACGTCTTTCCTCAGTGTGGCCCCATTCTGTCAATGAAAGGATTTACTTCTTTCATTGCCAGTTGATCCCGTGCCGTCTGTGAGGGCTCCATAACCACTCCTTCCGACCCTTCCATCCTAGAGAGGTGAGGAGGCATGAGACCTCAGGACCATGTGTTTACTTTGTAGGTATGAGTAGTGGAAATATAAGGATTTTCGAATAAGTTCAACAGATTCAGGCTTAAGGTGGTGGAAGTTCTTCATAATGAATGTAAGGAGAGTTTGCACTTTTCCACAGATTTATTATAGCGTACGACGCGTTTCAACTTACAGAGTCATCATCAGGTACAAGACTCAGTGAAAGACTCTTGTACTTGATGATGACTCTGTGAGTTGAAACGCGTCGTACGCTATGATAAATCTGTGATAAAGTGCAAACTCTCCTTACATTCATTATAAGGATTTTCCTCTCACTTTTACCAGAATACAAGTCTCTCCCTTCAGAATTTCCAGGCTTTAGATTAAAAGCCTCTTCCGACTTCACCATTAGGCCCTCGGTCTTCCCACGTTTCTTTTCCCCACTGGTGGAGTGTCCATAGTACATATATATCCACTTCTTGAACATTTAAAGTATGCTTACCACTAATTTTTATTTATCGTTGTTTTTGAGTTGTTTTACTGTGACGCAAAAGTCTTCCTGTAATTGACAATGTGGTCGATTACAACATGGGTGAAAGGATGCCGCTATACAATATTCCATTGGATGGAGGTTATTATTTCATTAATTTGAAAGGTTAATACAAATGTTGCCAGCCTTGGAATCTCGTTTTTCTTATATTTTTTAAAACGTGGTCTTCACATTGTTCGTTAAAATCCGCTGGTTTATCTTTTCTGAAATCTACTTTTAATTCTTTATCTGTTTTTCTCGAAATGCAAAAGTTTGACTGCGTAAAAAAAATCATGTTTGATGTGTAATTTCAACACTGCGTCTTCAAGTTGACTATTCATCGACTTATAAAGTTTTCTCATACGGCCATTATGTTCTTCGTTAGATTGACATGTTTCTGTCTTGTGTGTATCTTCGGCATGCATTAAAATATTTAAGGTAGTACATTCTCCTAAACTTCGCGACAAACTTCAGGTTGTGACTGAACCTGTAAGCGACGATATGGTGGGAAAGAAGGGATACCAGACATTGAAAAGGTCTTTTGATTTTGAATAAATACCCAAAACGCGGTGAAATATAACGGCTTTCGTGGCCGAAGAAAGGAGAAAATTAATATCTCCAGAAAACTTCACTTCACGTTGTGGATTCTCCAAGAAATGACCCTCTCCGAGGCGCAATTCTTTTACGAGGCACCTCAATTATGTACCTCCATTATTGCCAAATGGTTCCACCCTGCGGACTCGCCATGAATTCGACCCGGCGACCAAAGGCTTCAATCTGTTGGAAGCAAATTCGAATTCGAATGATTTAAACGCATAGAAAAGAGATGGAAAACAGTGGGAATACTACTTCATGATGACATAATATGCGCTCGTGGTTTTCTAATAATTTTTTAAATAATTTCAAGGGATGTAAAATCCACTGTTAAGTTGGAAAGTGATATATTGATGAAGCCGAGCGCCATTACTCCTAATTACCACCAAATATTAAGTAAGCATTATTGAGCGGAAAATTATTTATGTCATACCATCCTTGTATCTAAATACTTAGTGAATAAATACTATTTCTGAATTTCAATAATCAATGAATACATTGTAGGTAGTATTTAAATAAATTAGAAAAACAACGAAAAATATTTAAGTGTATTGCATATTCCTTTTTCGCGACATTTTCTCGATGGTGTATCAAGATAATAGAATATAAAGACCCTTTCACAAATAAACGTTGCAATTCACCAGAAAAATGTAATTATATCTATCTAAAACTCCTCTGCCCAATATTTCATATTGAAGCGTGGTAAAATAAATTTGACAGTATTCTGTATCTCACTGGGTGGATAAAAGTGAAAAGATTGCTTCAGGGTTTTTGAATAAGTACAAGAGCACGAAAATGATTGACTTGAATCATTTTGAAATTGAATTCAATGTGAACTGTTTTCGAAAATAAATGTAGCACCTTAAGAAATTTAGTATTTAAATATAATTAAAACAGATTTACGATTAATATTTAAAATCAAATCACATTGGCTAGAAAACTTTTCCTAAAATATTATATCCAAACAAAATTTCCTTGCATATTTTTAATTTGAAATCACCTTTAGTCAAAGATTTTGATTTAAATGTTTGTTGGTATCGATTCTATTCGCCTTCATGCCTAAAGTCGATGATGAGTGTAACCATTTCTCTAGACGCCGTATATCTTTGACATATGTGACGTCGCCTTCTGCTAATTGGCAATAAAATATAATGCATTTTTTCTAGAAATAAAAAATCAATATTTAACTGACCAGTTAATCGGGTTTGTATTTAAATATTATTTAAAATTTATTAATTTATATAACGACAATCGTGGTCTTTACGGAGAAAGCTCCACTACATGGACTTACAGGTACATACCAAAGTGGGTGTATTCCGCTTTAACTTTACAGTTTCATAACTTCAGTTTGAGATCGAAATGGAGATTTCGATGGTGGTCACGCCAAAGAGTCGACACAGAAGAGCGCATTACATCCTGGGACGACTTCGGTGGAAGGGTTCCGTTGGGGGGGGTATTTCTTCTTCGCTCACCGACTGGCGACGGGAGAGTGAGTTGAATGCCTCGCGACACTTCCGCCGATAAGAGATGTTCTTCTCGATAGGCGGTCCCATACGCCGAGCTCCCCGCCACATGCCCCATCCTGCACCGTGGTCTGACCTTTTGGGGAGTATTGTCTTTTTGTGCTTTTTCATCCAACACTGCCCAGATGGATGCTATATATACGAGGAGAAGGCATATATATGCTATGTATTATGCACTTAAATGCTACCTACTGCCTACTTTCGTTCAGGTTATCCATTCATAAGATATTACAAGTGTAAAATAAACTATTAAAATCAGCATTCTAAGAACAGTTTTCACAATATTGTTAAATCAGAATACAGTTATTACTTTCTCGTTGGTTTAGCCACTGTGGATATGATAGAAATGAAAGATGGTAACTATATGGATGCTATCTTTGAGTACATTAAGTACGACCCCTTTATGCCAATATATAAATATTAAAAAACAGTAATCAACCAGAAGATCAGTTTGGTAGGTAATGGTAGTAACCCAGTACTAAGCCCGATGACGTGTGAAATTCACACATCAGGGTAGGGGGGCCAGTTCATTTCCCATTGGCGGTTATGGTTTTCCAGGAAGATCTGGTACCCGAAAAATCACAAAGCTAGGGTGTACCTGCAGGTGGTCAGAGAGGCTTAACCGGGAATCGCACCCGGGCCCTCCGGTCAGCAGTCAATCACTCTACCCCTGCGTGTATGTATTTATGTGTGTGCGCAAACAAGTGTATGGAGGTACCGTTAATGCCTTACATTACTGTGATTTAAAGGACTAGCGAGTATTTGTACTACAATAGAGAAGGTCAGTGTGGGTAGCGAGTTCATTAAGCAGTCTCATCATCCTACAAGGAAGATATAAAATCCATGATTTTTTCGAGCACGAATCATAAAAAAAATAAGCATCTTTCTGATGCTCAAACAGGATAGTATTCAACGAGCAGAATCCTCTCGCTCCAATAATAGCAGAGGGATGAAATCTCGCGTGCACCTTCCAATCCTTAATGCAATTAAATCTTTCATGTCTCGTATGACATCAACGGAAGAGAACGTTCGTTTACAGCCTCTCGCTTAATTTTTCATGTCCATTCGCTGTCAGAACCCTCCCTCGGCTGTTTTCTTTTATTTGTCCACCCATTCTCTTTCTAGAGGACTGCCTTCCCACTTATCAGATTGTGACTCAGTGATGCGTTCGTTCCCCTGTTTCGTGGAAAGAGAGGGAAAATAAAGGCTTCCGTGTTTCGGAAAAAAACAGTCGAAGGATGGGATCGAAGGGTGGGTAAGTGAGTCACAGGCACGTGGGGAATCGGGGAGGAAGAGGGAAGGGAAAACGAAGGGCAAAAATCGGCGGTTATTCAGTTGTGCTGACTGCGGGTCTTCGTGAGAGTCAACATTTGCCGCAGCAGCCGTGAGAGGTGACGATTGCGTCGACGGGCGGCGAGTTTCGTTCGCGTCAAGCGCCCCGGGACAATAATCTGTAATTTGTATTGGTGGGTCTTCCTATTGGCGTGTGAGCGACCGACTAAGTAGGAGGGGTGGCAGCGGGTGATGCAACTCCTGATATGAATTCTTCGGAAATGTATTTTAATTGAGTATTAAGCATAAATAATGAAGGTATCTAGCGATACATTGTGTATGGTGGTTCAGAGAGTTTTGAATTGGATCCAATATTATAACTGAATAATTTAGCAATTCATCTGTCCAGTCGTCACCTTTCCGTGACCCAGACACGTTTGCAACACACGCCATGTAATCCTTTAATCTTTTTCTATCATCTCAAATAGAAATGATCTCATCGTTCACGACCTTAATTACAGGTAGTATGGCTGCCTATCTAATTAATGACATACACGATTGCGTGCACAATTATGAATTCTAATTTTTTCTATGACTTGATCCATGTTATATGTTACTTCCTCAAGAGGGCACTCTTTCTACCTAATAATAAAAAAGAATATTATTTCATAATATACATGTGGTTTAAATGTCGGCGATATCATCTATATGGCCGTTTGCTTCTTTTGTATATCCCTGCTGACCGTTGGGATAACTGCAAAAATCATGGTGTACATATTAAAAAATACCAAAGAATTTTTAAGGCCTGTATGATTCTGATTCATCATGCAGTAGGGAGTCAAAAAGGTGTTTCCTAAAACATGTCTAACGCCAGGACATAACACATGGAGTCTCCCATCATGTTCATCTGTTGGTCATATAGTAATAGGTTGGAAAGAAAATTCATCATCGTTGTCACTAAAAGCCAAGGGTTGTTACTTAAGGGAAAGAAACTACGTCTGAACGTGCCAGTATCTGAGGTAACCGCCCTAGGCATTTCATGGCGTCTATGTACCGATGCCAAACCCCTGGCATTGATCGACTTGGATGGAAAGATTTCAGGGGTTGGTCGGTGCCGGTCCAATCCCTGCTTAAGAGTTTAAACCTAGTCGGGGACGACATTCGTTAGACGACGTTAGTCATTCGTAGTCAGGGACGGCGTTAGATCATTACAATAAGTATTAACGCACAGGTTAGGGACTGCGCGAGGATATGTATGTATATATATGTTTGTGTATGTACATATATGTATGTATGTGTGTATATATATATATATATATATATGCATGTATGTATGTACAAATATATTTTTTTTCTTACAGGTTCCCCCCACTTTTCCTCACCGATTTGATAACCCCAACCCCCTCATCCCTTACCCTTCCCTCATGGTGCTACATCCCCTGCCACACACCTTTTTTGGTGGCTCGCGGGGAATTTAAGTAGATGTAGATGTAGACATTCATGGCGTTCGGTCTGGCGTGCAGGCGTCTGAAATTTCAGCCCCTTCCCGACAGCCACTTGCGTGCACCACTGCGCTTATATCCTACTAGAGGATGGGGTCCATTTAGGGGTCCCACGCACTAATCCCCGTCGACGGCAATCCAAACTGGAAACGACGGATTAACGTCAGCGTTTCGGTCTTGGGGTCCTAGAAATGGAAATGGAGGAGTCCGGGGAACTTTCACCCGAAACCCTGGGACTTCCTGGAAGATGTGGAGTAGGGAGGGGTTTGAGGGCGGTAGTTGGCAGGAGCTGAGTGTGGGGAGAGAATTGGTGGAGAGGGCTGATGGGGATGAATACTAAATATTCGGTGATGTTCCAATTATGACCCAACCTAAATTAAGTTAAATCTCTTTCATTATTTATGATATCACTTTTCCTGCAATCCATCTAATGAGACCCAGTTTTCTTTAAGACCCGCATATACTTCTGCTGTTTTTGAGCGGCGAGCTCGATGCACATGTGTGCACCCAAGTATTTGAGCTGAGACACTTAATTCGAGTGTTTGATTTATTTCGTATGCCTTGATCCTCATTTTGTTCATTACAAATCCTCATTACTATATATTTCTTTACGTTTAAAAAAAATTTATGCACATGTAAGAACCACCTTCATTCCTGTCATCACTGCGATATCATTTATAGCTTCCATCGGCTTAGTAATCGGTTTCACAAATTCAGTTGTGCTATGTGTAAAAGTCGTATCTTACATTTACGATTTTATACGTATATGGGTCCTTGAACTCAGAAATTTCAGGGGTTTTAAAGTAATGAAATGCTGTGACGAAATACCGTACATACAATGTCACAGGCATTCGTAGTCGTGCGCGACGCGCCACAGTCCACGAGGTTAAAGCCAACTTCAGACACTAGACTGTTTTTACCTTTGACAAATTCCAAGAAACTGCGGGAGATGCCGCGACAGTAACTTCAAGGCGAATGGTTTTTACGCTCTGAAATTGCTACATTGAAATGCATATTAGCGGATAACTCCGTTAAAAGTTACTGGTGTGGCATCTCCCGTAGTTTCTTGGAATGGGTCCTTGAGTTTTATGAACCAAACAGTATTTGACGCAATCATTTTATGAAATCTATTTCTAGCATAGATGCGTGATCCATCTAAGAATGCAAGAACCTAAATTCCGTATTTTTCAGTAAGAAATGCGAAAGGATTTGTCATACATTGTTATCCGTTGCGGAGGTACATGTACACAGTTATTTTTTTATGTCATGCATCTATGTCATGTTGGCATCAAATATGCATGTTTTCATTTAAATAAGTTGGATATCTACTTCTAATCATATGATATGTTAAGGAAACCTATTGTGGACCTCCTTGATCATTTTTTACCCATTTAAGTTTTCTATTTAGAAAGGTTTCTGGTCCTTCACTCTTTTTGAGTTGAATTAATCACCAAAATGAGTACGGTTAAGTGCCTACTCCATCAAGTGTTAGCATTCGTCCATCTGTGGGACAGATGGCGCTGACCCTTAAGTCGCAGTGTTGGAGTGGGGTTTGAGTTGGGAGTGGCAGAACTAGGAGTGCGAGTCGAACTGGAGTTCTGCCGATGTGGTTCCTTCCCCTTCGTTGCAGGGAGTACGACATTACAGTGTGTTGATTAAGATATGAGGTATTTATTTTTCGTCCGAAAACAGCGCTTCGACCTTTACATCGGATTTTGAACATTTAAATAACAATTTGACAATTACACCCAAACCCTAGATGGAGGAAAAACCACCTAGGTGGGAATCGAACCCGCGAAGTCAGGGTTGGCAGACGAGGATGTTAACCCGCCGCCACCGGGGCCGGCGATAATTTAATATAATATCGAAATGCGATATATCGACCTTCGGTATTAAATGATACTCTGTATTATCATGTGATATGCAATATATTGTGACATTCTGCGATATTATTTGATTTCCTGGTCGTTTACGTTGTGAATTCGATATATTGACATTTGCGAAAAGCACATTGGAACCACAATGGGGATTTCTGCTTCGAATATCGCACAGCTCTGTCTTCTCTTTGGTCGGGTGAATTTGTCCGCTGGGTACGGAGGGAAGATGCGATGCCGGCCGTTTCTCCCCTTCCCGTCAACACATTGACACTTTTTTAAAAGCCCTGATGGACTGAGTGCCCTGGGCCATGCACTTCCGTCCTCCCTCTCCCTCTACTCTTCGTCAAGCACAGGTGGTGCCGTTTGGGTCGGCAGGGCACAGGACGGGTCCGGATACTGCTCACTTGAAGGGGAAGCGGGAAGAGCGTGTGAGAGTTGACAGAAGGGGAGAATTTCCCCGGGGGAGGCGGACGCACACGCCCGGTGGCGGGCTGCTTATCACCGGCGGTGTCATCGAAGGCGGTGGGTGGGTGCGTCCCTAAATTACTCCGGGACATTTTCGGCTTTATTATCCCCTCTCCCGCCTGGCTAAGGTTGCATGAGATATGAAGCTCCCCTCTAATACCCTCTCGCGTGATTTTCCGCATTATCCTTAATATAAAATGAACATATGACTTTTCAATTGAATTATGTGTTTGTGCTGAAAGAATACCCACTACGTTGAATTAAAACTCGTTTATTTCATTTTTGCAATTTAGCAAAGTTTTCCTCGAGTGTGAGCAAACGCGGCACCGGTCTTGCACACAGCTTTCTCTGGTCCAAATTTTCAGTTAATATGCGATGTGCCGAACTTTTTGAAATGCCTACTACATCTGGTAGCTAGCTACGGTCTTCGCCTTCTTTGGAGTCAGTTCTCCCTTTTGAATCCATTATTTTTTGTCTCGGGCGTAAAATAATGGACCCATGGTTCATCCATGGTTAAGAAACGGCGCAAAAAGTCTGCTTTGTTGCTGTGAAACTTTGCTAAACACTCAATTGAAACATCTTCACGATACCCATCTTGCACACAGGTTTCTCATGTCCAAAATTTCAATTAATATGCGATATACCGCACTTTTTAAAATGCCTACTATGCCTGCTAAGCTCGCGCCCTTTCAGTTGACGTTCATCCGGTATCACTTTGTGGATTTTATTCACCGTTTCTAGAGTCGTCACCTCAGTTAGTCGACCAATGCGATGCTCGTCTTGAAACCTCGTAAGGCCTCGTTTAAACTCTGCTACCCAATATTTTACTGTTGTAAACGAAGGAGAAGACTCACCCAGAGTAGAATCCAGTTCAACTTTTATATTGGTTGGGCTGAAGTCTTTCAAATAGAAGTATTGTATCGCATAGCGATGACCAATTTTCTCCATTTTCACAAATTCACTGAAAACGCACATTACTGATGGCTGCCAAACAAACACTAAACAACGTAGAGTGTTGAAACTTTAAAAATATCCTTTATAGATTGCGCACTTTCTAGTACAGTGGTATTTTTCAAACAGGTCAGGCCGGGTACTTCTGGAACCACCCTCGTAAAATAGGTATTTACTCTGCCATGAAACAAACAATGCGGAACGATACCAATGTGTTTATAAATGCTTAAAAAATTATGAATTGAATAAGTAAATATGTACAAAGTCATCTGTAGTGATTAAAAATAATTAATTTTATTTCTTCATAAGCGACGGCTGACGTAGTACAATTGTTAACCTTATGTGAGATACCTCGAGATCAATCCTCACCCCCACTACCCAGAAGGAAACGTAATGAAATGACACGTCCTTCCTCCCAAACAAAATTCTAAAGTGGATTACCTAAGAATTATTAATTCACGATCCACTGAGAGGCGGAAAAGTTGAATTATTTAAGATATTTATCGGTAACTAACATTTAAGAGACAGTTACCTTAGATGTCGTAGACCTCGTTTGAAATGAAAGTGGTCTGAAGGGCATCATGTAGACTTAAGGACTAAGCATGAAATACGCTCTATTTTCAGTATTCACTCTACTATGTTTTTCATTGATGATCTCGTTTATAATATTCGTTTTCAGGAAAATGCTATCCCAAGGAAACATTTTTTATTAATATATATTTTATTATATATATTATTGTATATATTCAATATTTTTGGCGATTTTGGCAAAGCTGTCATTTTTGCAAATCGCGGCATATTGATAACGCAAGGGATATTGGTGGTGGGAAAATATTCTACACGCATTGAAAGGAAAACAATACTATGCTCGCAGTCGTGAATCAAATACACTGGAATTTAGTTTTTTTAAATGTGCTCTAAAAAAACATGTCGCTTTCTTTGCAGCTGAGTCGTAATGGAGATCATGTGTATATCAAACCTTTTAGCTCTTTATTTCCAGCTTTCACCTGTAAAGGGTGAACATATTTCAATTTTTTCAAATACCGATGAGGATATTTAAAAATAAATTATCTGCTTTGATCGAGGATCTTTGAAACATTTCATTTTCGTCCATTCGGATTAATTTCGACGAAAACTGAACCTGAAGTAATAGCCACATCGTCAAGCTCAGCCGTTCCCTTTCTATATGTATCAATTGTAATAAGTCGGTGTTGTTATCGTTCTACGAAAGTTTGAGACTGATAGTCCTCTGAAGTCGCTTGCATACTTGCTTCGTGGTCGATAACTAGAGTTCCCAGAATATTTCGTTCACATTTTGCTCCTCGTTTGAGGGTCGTATGGTAAAAAAATACTGTAAGTTCAGCCCGCAACCCTTGCAATGGGATATAATAAAATAATGGCACCTTTAGGTCAAGAAAGCTTTAAGCGAAAGTTTCCCCTTCGCACACGCCTTTCCCATCCTAATTCCCGCCTCCAGCTTGGTAAAAGCCGGGTCCTCTCTCAACGCCATTTTTATCGCTAATGCCGCAAGAAATTCTCTAGTTCAACTATGTGGAGTTAATTATTGATTAGATAGGGAATAAATGAACAGCTCTAGTTATATAAAATTAATTGCTCGGTCGCGATTTCGTGCAAAATCAAATGAGGATAATGCATTTAACGTGGTTAAGTCGATAGATAAATGGCAAACGTTAGATTACCTTACACCATGTTTAAATTACGCACGCATATTTTTCCGGTCTATTTATGCTTTTGCTCATGCATATCACAGCAGCATATGTTAGTCGTTTTGTGAGTGCCTGCCAGTGGAACATGTAGGGTATTATGTATGAGTGTACACGAGAAGGAGAGCTGTTGGTAACGTTTCACCGGGAACGCTTGGAACATCCACCGTACAGTCCACCCAAATAGTTCGCAGTGATTTTCTTCTCTTTGGGCCCCCGTAAAAATCATTTGGGTGGCCGTGGGCCATAGGGGTTACACGTTCGCTGCGACAGCAAACAAAATACTTCTTTGCTGTCAGCTATTAAGGACTTGTAAAAGGATGTTTATAAGTGCCTGAATGTACAAGAAGAATACAAGATACTTGTATGTAGACAAGTTAAATGAACTTCAGAAAGTTACTTTGATTGTTCTTGCCTCAGCCTCTATCAAGTTTGGCTTACCCACGTATGTCATGCGATATGGATTGTTTTTATCCCATTATTTTTGTTTCAGATGTGACCTTTATGTGTGGTTTTCGTATTTCTGGTAGACGTTCTGGCTGAAGGGCATAAATAAGTTAAATAGGTATTTGTAAATTGATGCGGTACCAACCTTCTGGTACTAAACTGTTAGGGCCCGATAATATTGTTAAATAACGGAAATATTTTCAAGATAGCTGTATGCACAACGGCATTGAAGTGTAAAAACTTCGCTGCGTATACGAGATGAGTTACTAGTGACGAGAATAATATTAAAATATGAGTTAGATAAAATAATGAAATCATGCTAGGCTACTTAGTATTTAAAAAACCGACATTTTCCCCTTTAAACGTGGTCGCTTGCTGTAATTCTTATCCCTTATCGTTCGCGGGAAAAATGGCGTCTTAAACATGTCAGGTCTACTCTTGATTTCTCTAATCTTACTTTCAAGATATCTCCTACCATAGTACAGCTAGGTAGTAACATATTTTTAACGTCGTCACAAAAGAGACCCGATCCCAATTTATGCAAGAGATTAAATCAGTAATTGATAACATAGCGGAAAATATTTTTATTTTTGAACGCCCTCTCTCGAGTTATGTTTTTCAAGTGTCCGAAACGGCGATTACCTTCTCGTTGCACTCTTTTGTTACTTCAAATTATCACTGTCATTTATCATAGGAATGACTGTTGCCAAAATATTATGGGAGGCACCTCACCTTCATTTTATATCCTCGTGCGATTCACGATCGGAACAAAAACAAATACAAAACAACGACAAAACTCCAATCTATGAGCCTAGATGTTTAACCATTAAACCAACACATTTTTTTTATTCCTGATTGCTGGCAAACCAAAACCCCAAACCAGAAGTATCCTGGTTGTATCCCGGTGTAGTATTAGAATACCATCGGTACGGTGAATTCTTTCAGCTGGTTGATCCCTTGAATAGATAGACCTTTTTGAGTTTTGAGTCTCTGAGTTTTGTATATATCACATGTCGTATTTACTCTTTCAAACGGTCACCCAAGGATCAGTGATGGGGTCAGATGTTGGCTGTGGGGTCCAGGGTGACCTTTGGAAGCATGTTTTTTTTTTGTGTTCGCCATTCTTGCGCCGGTTGACCACTTCGTCTTCTCCATTCGACCTTTCGCGGGAGAAACGCCTTTCCATCTTACCCTCGATATTAATTCTCGCCACGGGAGACACGGAAAACCGCCGCTCCCCCCCCCCCCCCCTTCACGGCCGCGGCGGCGGTTTTTGGTCTTCGTATTTCAGGAAAAATTTTGAAAAGGTTTCCGAAAATGGAACCCATACATTTTGGTCCGTTTATTTGATTTATCGACCAACGCGACCGAGTCTCACGAAACGGGTAAAGAACCAGGAAAATCTGGTGACATTTGATACAGTTCACGTGGGATGATATATCGACCAGACCAGATAAAAGGGTCGTTTCCTAAAAAAAAACCGTTACCCGCGTGTATCCGGCGGCATAGGTGATAAAAAAATATCATAACTGAAGGGAAACGGCTGCAAGAGAAGGTCGAGTAAATTGGGAACTACTTCTAACTTCCATTTTTACGCCAAAGCTCCGAAGGTGAAAGACGCTTTTTGTGCACATTATCTCTCAGTCGGAATCGAATTACGTGCCATAGAACTCGGTCAGGGCAAAATATCTTCCGATTTCTTAAATTTAAAAAAAAAGTAGAGAATTGAGTTCACATTTCGTACATTTTAATTTAGCTATGGCTTGATTGCAACGTCAGCGCACATCTGGCAAATGTTATAAATCCTTTTAAAATGTCATTCGTGAGATTTCGCGAAATATCTCTGGATAATGGATAAAAAGGCATCAGTTTAATCATTACTTTCAGTGGGTCACTCTCTTTGAGTCCCGTGGTTCTGGAATCCTTCGTCAAGTCCGTTTCAAAGATCAAAAGTGTAGATTATTTGCAAGGAATACGACTTATCAAGTACATTTCGTTGCTATTAAATGTCAAACTTTCTGCAGGATATAAAGTTCGAGCAGAAATCTTAAATTTGAAGAAAGAAAGGAATTATTCTTATTCGTATCTCATCAGAAAGAACAATTAGGCAAGGCCGGAAATAAATTGTCTACTAATAATAAAAATGACAATCAGGTTACACCGGTGATTAGAGCGGTATTAATTAGGGGTAACCAAAATATATAAAGCGAAACTACTATTTAGCCATTGATAATAACCATTTTCAGTTGGTAGTTATTTTCCATTCCGTGCCTAAAAAAGATGACCTTCTTTTTGCCAAAAATACTAGCATTATTCAACAAGCGATAAGGTAATTGGCATCCTCGACGGGCCAGAGACCTGCTATCAACAGTTTATCAAGGGCTGAAAATTACCATAATTAACGGAGATTGATGTCATTAGCGTCAGGATTTAGCTAAAAACCAACACCTTGAGACCAAATTCATCGCAGAATTTAGAAATTTATTGCCGCATTTCCCGCTATCATTTTATTTTCTCCTACTCACAACGTGATATTCTTTTTAGTTTCGTTTTCTTCGATGAATGAATAAGCACAAAATGTATATATTTTTTCCCGGTGAAAAGAAATCCCAATTTCAAAGAAACCCATGGCGAAATTATTCCTCGACAATATTATTCATTTTTTTTATAAGTTGGCAAGGAGGGGTTTTTTTTTCCATGCGCTATCCATCCCGGCGAAAGATAACAAATAAATTGAGAGGGAAAGAAAAGTTCCCAAACTCCGGAATGGAAATCTCGAGAATAGAGCGAGGCATTCTAAAGGAGCGGGGCGGGAGGGAAGGAGGGGACGGGTGGGGGGGAGGAGAGGGGGAAGGGAAGGAAGACGGAATGGTGTGAGGCGTTAGGGAAAGAATGGCAAGTTGAGGGAGGCAAATAAGATTTTCGTGTCCCGGAGCTCTGGAGAGAGAGAGAGAGAAATGAAGTAAAACTGGCTCTGGTTTTGAAGAACGCGAAAAAAGTACTTAAATAAAGAATTCTTTCACTAAAGCAAGGGTGGAAAAGGGCACAGTGGGGGGAGGGGAGGAGTCGGGGAGATATATGTTTGGGTGGTCGAGTGGGGAAGGCGGATGGGGCTGAGGAGGTGGAAGGGTGTGAGGTAGGGGAGATGGTGAGCACTTCGCCGAGCGCCCTCGGCCGTAAAGAGAGCACACAACTCCGTCGTAATGGTAACGCGACGAAAGGCCGAGAGTTGCAGTAAGGGAGGAAACACTCATATGATTTCTGCGCGAGTCTCACCTTCCAGCCGACGGACGCCCCTCGCCCGCCCCTTCACGTGGGCACATGCACGGGGTGTTTCAAGCCGCCCTCCGTGTGTACTATTGAGACCGGGATACCTACCTGGAGGCGTTTCGATTGCGGTCGTTCCCCTGAGACGCAGAATCGGTACATTCGCAAAAATCGAGTTTGACCTTTGCTTTCTCCGAGAGAACCCTGAAAATACACGATAAACGGAAATGTATACATATTATACATTATTTATTTATCCTGTTCATTTACTTCTTAAGTTATCGACGATTTAGCTGATTAAATTTCCGAAAATGAATTATACGACTTCTTAATTTTTTAATGAAACAAAGAATTTTGATAATATATTACTTTTTTATAAAATCGATAGTCTACCGCTAATGGTAGTACTTGTGTGGACACTCCCACCTTACATTGAACATCTACATCTATATAATACCCCGCAAGGGCGTGTGGCGTAGGGTGTTAGGTAAACTTGAATACTGTAAAACCACTTTGCAAAATCTACACCCATAGTGACGTATACATTATGAAAAAATCTTTTAAACTTACACGCATGCAAATGCATATACGATCAACTAACAAACACATGCACCTTAGATTGCAGTACAAATTTATTATTTTATTTTAAATTGTTCGGTGTTAAATTCCATCCTCGTCTACCAACCCAGAGGTGGCGGGTTCGAATCCCGCCTAGGTGTTTTTTCCTCCACCTAGGGCTTGGGTGTACGTAATTTTGAAATTGTCATGGAAATAGTCCGATGTAAAGGTCGGAGTGCTGTTTTCGGACTAATAAAAAATAAATAAATAAATATAATGTTCTTAGATCCCGCATACATTCCTCTTCCCTTCATCCCGTCCAACATCCCTATTATATTTCTACCCCTTACTCGCTTGCATAACATTCTCTCCTCTATCACAGTCTTCAACATTCCATTGCCAATCAAAATTCTCTGCATCTACCATTTATGCCTCGATTACCTTTCTTCCCTCAGTCTCCTCTCTTTCTCTACCATGCGTACTTCATCGTTTATGTTCCTTTCCGTCCGTTTTTTTTACCAACCTACTCCACATCCACTCCTCTCAAAAGTTTCAAATTTACGTTCATCATCTTAATACATTTCAAGTATTCATCATTTAGATTTATCCACTCTCATTCGAGTAGGATGAGGAAGGTTGAATATTTATGTAAATTTATTCAGATATTAATTAATGTCAAGTGGGATTTTTTTAGAAGTCATCGGATACAAGGAGAAAAAGTACCGAAAAAGTACACTTATTTTTGACTGGCGTTTTGGCTCTCGAAAGGTCAATTTTAGTTACCTGAGCACTTAATAATTTTCCTTTTTAACCTTTCCTTCGTTACATTTACGAGGCGCTGAATCGAAATTTGGATATATTTAGACTTGATGTCAATGTTCAAACCTTATATTTACGTCAACGGGTAACTATGTGTAGCCCATTGTTTTCTAGATCCCTTCCGCCAACTTATGAGGCAATTAAAATGTAATTAGTTAAGCCATATCGCTATGTTCTCTTTTTTGTTATTATTGGACGATGCAGAAATATAGATGGAGGTTATAAACTTTTTGGACATTTGTTTTGAATGAAGAAAGAATATTTATCCATAGTAGTATCGTAACATCTTATTTTGGAGTCGAATTCTATCGTATCGAGATATACGTAAATTTGATCTCTGCAGTTTCAGATAGCCACGGTGGCCACTGAATCATTTTTATCCGCCCGGTTATCTGACAGCCGAATCGAGAAAGATATCGAGGCGGATCCGCCATGGGTTGAATGCGGTACAGTCGACTCCGGATTTCATATCGGTCCCTGCTGATTTCGCGCTCTTATTCCACACTAATAATCATCCTATGCACTCCTCCTGTATCGATTCCTATTACTGTTTCGAGCTCATTTTTTTCTTAGACTCCCTGCGATTGGTACTCTCCTGTCTTATCTTATGAATTGAACCAAAGCCTGGGACTTCCAACATAAATGAATTCATATTCAAGCTTTTTTTAGTGGAATGGAGATCACGGCCTCAGCTCTCCCGTTCCCACATTCACGACTCATTTGTATTTTAGGTAATACTTCAGTTTTAACAAATTTTGGAGGGAAATAGTTTTGGAGAATGTAGATTTTTGATTAGAAGAAACGTAAAAGTTCATAACGCTAAAGCACTCTAGGTTGAGACCTAGACTTGGAAAATCCCCAGCACGGCTAAGGGATCAGATAAGTATCTAGATAGAAGATTTTATTAATATAGATCCTATGAATTTAAGGCACCGTAGTGGAAGGCGAAGACCGGAGCATAGATTGACGCAAATCAGCAATGAGTTATATATTTTAGCTCGTCCTCCAATATTCCTTTCCCATCTGTAACATTCTGCGAATACATCACAATTAATCTTAACCATAACTACGCAGGTGTGCAAACAGTGCGTAACCTTTTTTTTCTGTTTCCAAACAGACTAACCTTTATAAGCGACAACTAATTAAAAAAATTGAGAATGTCACGATTTAGTCAAACAAAACCATCATTGCATGATTTAGCTAGGCATAAATACTTGTATGTATATGAGTGTTCGTGTACATGAGTCAATATTTATTTATATTTATGTATAAGTTAACATCTATGCATGAACGACTGGAGCTATAACAAACCCACTTGTGAGGTATTGTTTATTCATGGATGTGTTTTGATACGATAACCCATTCGGAAATAATTTCGGTAGTTTCCTGTAATTACTATGAATTAACATAAAATGAATATATAATCATGCTTGACTTCGTGGACATTTTACATATTTATTATTAATATTCTAACTAGGTAGTTTTTCGCAATGTTTATTGGTCGCCAACATGACGCATGTCCCTCTAGCCGGTAACATCTTCAGGTGAAGTTAATTCGTTTTTCGCATGGTTATGATTCGGATTAGCGAAACTCGCTGTGCCGTGTTTGTGAACAGTAAAAATTTGCGAACTACCAATTCATCATGTACATTATAGATAAATTATCACCGCAAATTAATTACCACGCTTGAAATGAAATCGACGGTAAACTCTTTGGTGGTAGAATACGATTATCAGTAAAATGAATGTAATTTGGATGCAATACCAATACAAATACTGCAACATTGTTAAATGTTGTGTACAAGCAGTCAAAAAGCTCGGTGGAAAATTTCCACCGTGAAGGAACCAACACACTTGGGGAAGAGTCATTGGGAAAAAAATCGTTGCACCCAAAAAAGGATGGCCTCGGGAATTAGATCATGAAGCACAACTTTATTGTGGCGTGCACTTCCATTTTCGATATCAGCGGAAGAATGAAGACCCGGCCGCGGGGGGGGGGGGGTTGAGTGGGGGAACCCCTGGTGGAATTCAACTCAAAAGCGCCTCATAAAATATTTATGAGGTCACGGAGTTGAATAATATCATTCAACCCGGAAATCGATACGAGCATCTGCACGGGAAACTTGAAACATAAATTTCCGGGGAGGAGAAGAGAATTGCTGCGCTTCCGAGCGTCAGGGCACGTTTAGGTATATATGTGCGGCAGATTGGGGGAGGAGGAGGGGGTGGGGGTGAGGGGTTGAAGAGATTTGAACGAGGGGGAGGGCGGAAAATGACTTTTAGAAAACACCCCCTCAAAACGCACACACCCACGTACACGTGGGAGGAGTCCGAACCCTCTGTTTTTGAAGGGCTGTCTCTTCTCCAAACCACCACCTCCCACCCTTCTGCCATCCCCTCTTCGCATCCGGTCTCCGCCGAAGGGAACATGGACGTCCCCTTTCGAACAGATGGAGAGCAGTTTAGTTGGAAATCTCGAGATTTCAAACAAAAAAATCGTGGCGAAACCGGTCGGCATCGGGCGAATCCAGAGTGGGGAAGGGAGGAGAACGAGGAGGGGATGAGGGTGGGGGAAAGCAACGGAATCCTTACAGATTTGACCGGAAAGAAGTTCCGTCGTGCTCGAAATGGAAAGATTAAAGCCGGCCGGGGATGGAGGGTATGCAGGCGCGCCGTGGAAGACGTCGGAGGAAATGGGTGGAAAAGTTGAAGAGGAGAGGAAGGCGGACGGACGGGCCCGCCGTCGGAAGGCTGGTTGGGAGTGCAATCGGCTTTTGCAGTTTTCCCCTCCTCCTCCTCCCATTGAAGTCTGCCGAGGTCAGATAAGGGATAAAAGGCTTCGCGGGGAAGGGAGAGGTGAGGGGGAGGGAGGAAATGGGTCTGGAGGAGGGGGAGTGGGGGAGGGATCGCGAGTTTTCGCAGGGTGGGTTGGAATCCGGAGAGATAGATAGGTTTTTTAGCATTGTTCCACGAAAGGGGGGGATTCTGCACGGGCGTTAGCTAGACCTAATCGTGAGTCACTGCCAATTCAAAAAAAAATGTGGGCGGGGGAGGAAAAAGGGTATGCGATCGTGGTTTGTGCCAAAATGATGAATACCGCAATGGAACTCCATCGGAGCAGAAGGAAACACGCGCGGGGAATGCTTGTTAATGAACGAAATGGAAAAGTGAAGCAAGTAATAAAAAAATGGAGTCGGCCTGTTCCTGGATGCAAGGTTGTACTGACTGGTTGAAGAGAAGGCACGGACGCAGGCAAAATGCCAAATGTAAGACTTGAAGAGCACGTGATTTCAACAATAGAATTGACCTGTGCGTCACTCTTTATTTTTTTTGGGAAATGTTAACTTATTTTCTATTTCGCGAATGGTCGCATTCATGTTCAATGAAAATTAAACAAATGCTCGCATTCTTGCCTTCCGTGTTTTTTAGTGATCGTGATTGTTTTGTAATAATCTTCAAATGCGGTTTGCGGTTCTGATCTTAATAGTAGGATAATTATGAATAAAACCTATATATATATATATATATATATGTGTGTGTGTATATATATATATATATATATATATATATATATATATATATATATATATATATATATATATATATATATAAGAAATCAGGAAATTATATATCAGAATATTATTATCAGAATATTATAAATTATAATCAGAAATATATTTGAAGAAATACATATATGCATACATATATATATTTATTTATATATATATATATATTTATCTATATGTTTCTATAAGAAATCAGAAAATTGAAATCAGTTAAAGTGGTTGGCGAGATAGGGAATGAGAGTGAAGACACAACGACATCAGTGGACATGTTACGAAAATGCCTAATTAACCTAAGATATTGCTTTCATTTTTGCAATTGCAAACGCCTGCAAACCAACGATAGGATGTGTGGCAAGGCGTGATTCTTATCAAGGTTGCACATCAAAATTTAACATCGATAAATCGCGGATCATTTATGGAGAGATTAAATCATTCAAATGAAGCAAATTTCCCACCACACCCCCTTTGCGGTGACTTGTCGATTGTTGTATAGACGTAGATGAAATTATTTTTATTACAACTTACTAGCACTGCGGCGAAGGTTACTATTGACCCATGTATTAAGTACTGCGAACATACTATAGCTTGACTAATAATATCATGACACTATACATATTTTAAATGACACATAACAATAGAATATTTCTCAACTCCATACACATGTACGCTCTAGATACCTTCATTCAGTCTAGCGTGCCTATTTCGCTTCCACCTTCCTCGCTTTTCCCAAAAATTCTCCTCGTCCGCCGTCTTCAACATTCCATTGCCACTCAATATGCCATGCACATTTCATCCTGTAATACGAATTTTTAGGAGGGCTACACCGGATTATGGTAGGGTTTCGATTGACCTAAACACAAGACAGTGTTGTACTTCCAATCCTTGACTAATATGACACAACATATTCCATACCTCATGTTACAATGTTACAGTATCTCGCTTCTTTGCTCTCATATTTTCTACAACCCATTTTTTCATCCAAAATACATATAATTTTCTTCCCTCTGCCTTGTTTTCCCCGAATTCTCCAGAAATGCATCATTAAATCATCGATTTGTGTTCGGAAGTCATAATGGGATAGGGTTTTTTAAAATTTTGGAAATGATAATAGAATTCGAACATAAATAAAGTAGGTAAATTTTATTTTTCACTAAAAAACAAGGTAGTGTGTGTGTGTCTTCGTGATGACGTCAGTAAAGTGATGAAAGAAGACACTTGGCTTTCCCACATAAAATAGTTTTGATACAACCTTGGTTTCGGTACAGCGTAGAATATTCAGTTGGAGAATGTTCCATGATGAAGATATACGGAAACGAAACATAGATCGTATTTTAACTAACATATCGTAACTATTTTATGTGGAAAAGAAAAGTGTCTTAGAGCATGAAGGATCTCCACCATGCTATGCCTTAAATTTGTATTATTTATCCGGTAAGTGGTTCAAAACTGGAGCAAACTCTACCGCGTTCCAAGCTAAGTGCGGCATGTTGTAGTTGAAATACTCTGCACACCATACTCAATTGAGGCAAAGCAAAATCCCACCTTAGAAATTGTGTTCCGATGGGTTCCTCGACGTAGGAGACCTGGTAAGCACTTCCCACGGTCAGCCTAGCCCATTACGTGCATTTAGCTACGTGAAAGTTGGGCCAAAAGTTATCCATGAGAAACGAAGCGGAGTTTTTGTCGGGAGAATGAGGGTGATTAGTAAATCATCATGAAAAATCTGCAAGTAAGACAACTGCCAATTTCGCCCAGGAAATAGTTAATAATGCACGCGCCCATAAAGGTTTTGAGCTATTTTCAAAGCCGGTTTGGATCGATTCACGCGAATATATTTCTGCCGTGAAATGTCATGGATGTGATGTGCTTGATGGCCTTAGCCGTGAACCGTGAGTTGCAGATTAATGGGAAAGAACCCAAGTTCGGATTATTTGGTCTCTTTGTTGCTGAATTGGAACTCCGGGGGTATATTGCATGGTCATGGGGAAAGCAAAATGAGCAAGAGATAATTAGTGAATAGGGAAACGGGATTGGGAAAAAAACGTCACGTCATGCTTATGACGTTATTTCGCCTTCAATGAATTTCATGACATCCTTGAGTACAATGAGATGCCTAATGGAATATATTCCGTCGCGATGGATCATTTACGGACAAAGAGAAATCCCGAGAAAGCTGAGATTTGTTACGGTGAATAATCGGTAAGATGAAAAAAGAGCTTATATGGTGGTACATGGTAGTCTACATGTTAAAGCGCTCGGCTACTGAGCGGACTGCTCGGGTTCGCTCGCTTCAATGTGACGCTTCTGCTCATCCACAGCCTCACTCAGGCCGTGTGATACATTGGATCTTCCTAGGAAACCGCATGTAGAATAGAGAATAAGTAACTAATCTCCTTAAAACCCCGTTGATGCGTGTATTTGACACGCTGTGTGATAGCACACACACATGGTAATCATGTAAAGAAAACACTGGTGAAATTTTGAATATTGAGTATTAAATTGAATGGAATATTAAATTTTGAATGAAATTGAAAATTAAATATTGAATATTAAATTTTTAATATATATTTTTATGGCTCCAAAAAAATGGTTGTGGAGGCAAGAGAAGAAGCGTAGATTAGAGGCTTTTTGAATATGGACGTGGAGAAGAACAGGGAATACAAAACGTTAGGAAAGGAGAACAAAATTGAAGTTCTATGCATGATAATGGAAGTTAGATGGGCGTTGGTAGAAATTCGAAGAAGGCATGGCAAGCGGATGAGGAAGACTCTGAGAAGCAATGGGATGTTACGGACAGGTATAGATAGGAGAATGGTGGGAAGGCGATATGGAGGCAGGAAAAGAATAGACACTTTGGATGGAATTATGGGAGGTAGAAATTATACAGAGCTAAAGAGTGATTTGTTGTAATATGGAATATGAAATGTAAGGATATTTTATTCCATGTTAGTTAGGGCTTAGACGTAGAGCAGTGTGTAGTGCAAGGGTACATAAAAAATTTACCCTAAGCCGATAGACTACTGCTAATGAAAATGTAGGTCTTAGCTTTCGGTGAGTTCAAAGCTAACTGAAAAAATAACTTTCGGTTTTAATATGGTCTTCATAGATCATGATGAAAAATCATAGATTAAAATTATTTAAAGCCCTATTTATTTTATTTTCACTAAACTCATGAATTTTCCTTCAAAATGGTCGATCACGTCAATTACAAATATCAACGTTTCGTGCTCTATATTATCTTGTTCATTAAACGATAATTTTTCAGGACGATTAAACTTCCCTGAATAATAAAAATTGGTTAGTTTCAGGTGTGATATGATAGAATTCGAGCATAATAATTAATAAATAATAACAATTTTCCACTAGATATTAATTTAATCCACGGACGGTTTCGATGGACAACTCGTACTACATCATCTTCGGGTGTGAACCATAGAAACCGGTCGTCTAATAAATCTCTATCTGGTGGGGAAGTATTATTATTTGTTCATTTTTTAATTATTGAGGTTATTTGTGTGGCAATTTGCGAAAAGGAGAGCGTATAATGTACGAGAAGTGAAGATTGTCCGACAACTCTCGTGTATAAATTCCATTTCTCACGTGTTGCATGGAAGATATTTTTAAACAGCCATTTATAAATCTAACTATTAATAAATAATACTAATAATAATCATATTTTTCTACTTGTGTCATAAAATAGTGTCAATGCAATATCTTAACATCTAGAAAGTTGTTTGGAGTAGAATGATTCATTTCGTTCCATTAGTATGGAACGCATCCTTGAAATTTAACCTTTCACAAATAACGGAAGCATTTATGGAAAATTAAGTGACATAGAATATCC
>CM073778.1:42449849-42532349 GCA_037158775.1 Hetaerina titia
AAGTTATTATGGCCGCCCACTATTTGTGTAGAATAGATCACACAGAAAAAATAAGGGAGATAGATTCGAGTAGAGGTAGATACGATATCTCATTTTGTACCCGAGCAATTAGGAATCACTTTAGTAAGAAACCAAAATCACTTTGGAAATATTAAAAACATTTAATTTACAAGCCGGAACTAAATTAAGCATTGCGAAGATATCAGGTATATTTGTAGGTCCATGTGTATGTTAGTTGGTAGTTTTATTATTTGCGTGTGTGTGGGTTATAAGGGTTTCTGCATTAATGTATACAATGTTTTATGTGTGGACTGTGCTAAAAAAGTATTTTTTTAGCTTTTGTATGCGGTTCTTTCTTAATTACGAGTGGTGCCCTAACACCCCCCGCCACACGCCCTTGCGGCGGATTGTGGGGTATTAAGTAGATGTAGGTATCTATGAATTCTCTGGTAGTAAAATACGTAACAGGGGGATGATAACTGACAACCTTGGTCACTTGTGCTTTTATGGATAGCCGAGTGGTATAATGTTCTGGGTCGATGTTCAGGGGATGAAGGAAGGGTGGAATTTTTCCCTTCCCATACAGCATTCAAAGTTGGAATCGGGATACCAATGAAAAATCCTGGCATCTCCAGGATTCATACCCGGGCCCTTGTGGTGAGAAGTTAGTATATTTGCCAAAACATAATCCATAACCCATTGAATTTCATTATCAAGGATTTTTTGTAAAAAAATCAGATGAATTCAAAGCATATGTTATAAATTTACTGGAGCTTGAAAAACAACTTTCAAACGACTGAAGAACGATAGGTGCGGCAAAGAAATACCGTCGGAAGGTATAGCGCAACGTTTCCCAAGCGTAAAAGAAATAAGCGAACGCCAACTCCAGGATGTTACTGTCGACAGCTGACACCTCGGAATTGCACCTCAATCTTAGTAGAACAATCTGCTAAACAGTCTCTTTCTTCCTGGAGACATGTCCCCTAAGATTTCATCTTTACCTTATCTTAGCTGAGTTTCGCTTGTGTCTCACACTCCCTCCCTCCCTCTCTCCTTTTCGTCATTCTTCTAACCGACCACATTTCCATTAACCTTCCGCAGAGCTGCCTCCGTATCGCGGAGTGGCCCCATTTCCCCCAACCCCCAACGCGGGCTGCTTCCGCTGCGTCGGCCCAGAGGCCTCAGCGGATGATGCGTCCCAATGCAGATAGACTTTTTTAGCGAGGCTACATTTCCGTCGCTTCCAGTCGTCTTCCACCCAATTACTATTCATCTACATCTATAGTGCAAACCTCCAGCATTGCATATGATGGGACATTCACTAAATGCATGAACTGTACACGAAGTGTTGTGCGAAGTGTGCGTATAGACTGGCAGTCGCAAAAAAGTCTCTATGACAAAAGACATTGAAAAATAACATGCGTCAAGTTCATGAAGACGAGACCATAAAGAATAGTAAGAAATTACGTAGACAAGGAAGAAAAATAACAACTTAAAATTTTCAGTAACATGTGGAGCAAGGGGAAGAAATAGGTAGCAAAAGAGCACGAAACAAAATACGTTTTCGGAAACAGGTAATTCATCTTGGCAAAGCTCATTTCTTTTGCATAGACGTAGCTCAACGAAAAAATAGAGAAAATAATCTAGCGAATAAAAAAATATACATTCTACAGTCCCTAATGATTCTACTTATTCCAGGGCTGGCGCAACCATTTTCCTTATTTTATTGCATTTTTCTCGGACAAAATGACGAAATCTTAAAAATTATCCTCTTGATAATTTTCATAATCTAATCTATCCCTCTATTCTTGAAAGCGTCACCTTGTCTTCCATTCTGATTTTGAGTTTACAAAATATATTAGACGACTTTAGAAAAAGGATTCCTCCAATTTGCACACGAGATTTCTACTGAATCCACGCTGTTTAGTCGCGTAGTTTAGTCTTAAGCTACGCGACGGTAATTCCCGGAAACAGCATGGATTTATCTGATCGACGCCGCGGAAGCCTAAGGATCGAAATTTCTACTATCTACTCAAAAGCCTTAAATCAACGCTAATAGTAAGAAGTTTTGGATGAGAACGGTAGTAAAATTACGAATCGGTACAAGTTTAACTTAACTCTTTGTGACCCTACTGCTTCTGCTGGAACTACTAACTGGTGATTGATTTATTTTCCTGTGCTCTTCTCATTCCCCATTTACTGAAGCATTTTGAACTAAAATACACGGAATGATTGGAGGACGATTTGGGGCACTCATTCCACCTCGTGCACTAGAAAATTAGGGGCAAATTCGTTACGAAATAATCGATTTTCGATCAATCGGAATGTAGGACAGTTTTCCTTTGCCGGTCTTTCCCTTTCCTTTTGCGAGGAAATCGCGACGAAGGAGTGGGTGGCGGGCCATGAAGTTACCGAGTAAGAAAGAAAGAGAGAGGAAAAATGGATGAAAGGCGTACTGAGCGGTAGTCGTATGCTGAAGACTGTGATAGAGGGGAGAATGTTAGACAAACGAGGAAAGGGCAGGAACAGGATAGGGATGTGGGACGGGATTAGAGGAGGAAGGAGGTACACAGAGATGAAGAGAGACCTGATGTAGAGTAGGTTGCTCGATTGTGTTTCGTTTGACGTCGACAGTTGAGTATGTGAAAATTGTGTTCATCCAAAATCCTACCTTCATCGATAGATTACCTAATAATAATGTATAGACCATATAGACAGTAATCAACCCGAGGGTCAGTTCAGTAGGTGATGGTAGAGCTCACCCATGTACCAAGCCCGACAGCGTGTGAATATTCACACATCAGGGTAGGGGGGCCAGTTCCTTTCCCTGTGCCGGTTATGGTTTCCCAGGAAGATCTGGTAGCCGAAAAATCAACTAGCTTGGGTGGAGCTGCAGGTACCCAGAGTGCCTCGCCCGGGAATCGAACCCGGGACCCTCCGGTCAGTAGTCCAACGCTCTACCCACTGGACCACCGCGACCCACTAATAATATATTTTTATGTATAGATCAAAATAATATATATATATATATATATATATATATATATATATATATATATTTATATAGTGTGTTTAAGTATATATTTATATATACCTATTTAAAGCAAACATCAGGTGAAAATTTTATGTAGACAGTAAAGTTAGAAAAGGACACTCGCAGAGGGGTACAGCCGCTTCAACGCGGTGTACACCTTCGTTCGTGGAAATCGAATGACGTCGGCTCGAATTCCGGTCTGAAAGCTGTATTGCAGCGCCAAAATGGGAACCTAGACACGCTACCTAATTGCAACCTGTGTGGATGAATGCTAATTTTACTTTTATTTACTGCATTTTGAACACTATCCATCAACATGACACCCCGCCAGGCACCACTGAAGTGTGTGAAGGGGGGTAATCCCAAAACAAATAGGCATTCGAATTTTAATGTTAGATATCAATTAAAATGGAAAATGCGATCGATGCATTAGAAATATATTTCGAATGAATTGGAGAGAACATGAGAAATTAATAGATAGCATACTATGTTGTACTGTAGAAGTGTTGCAGTGGTAATAATAAGCCTTTTGGCGGCACAGGACGTAAGCAACGCAGTGCCGTAGTGTAGAATGCGAGAGGGCCTGCGGAATGGACTTTTTCTCGTGAGAGACCATAGGGGGAGGGGTGCCTAAGGACGGAATGATGTCAGATTAGAGTAAGAGTCTGAAGATTCCGGCGAGTCGCCTTATGACGTCGTCGCTGCAGCTGCCACCCCTGCTGTTTCCCCACACCACCGATCCCTCTTTAAAAAAAAAGCACACTCCCGGTTTAATCTTTAGAACGGCGAGAGAGAGAGAGAGAGAATTGCACGCCACGAAGATCCAGTCGTGAGCTCACATACGAAAGGGACTTTTTCCTATCTCTCTCTTTCTCTTTTTCTTCCTCTCTCCCTTCACATGATTACCTTTTTTTTCGCCCTACGCCCTATCTAGATCCCTCCTCTAGAATGTCTCGCCTCTTAAAAATACCACCTCAAACCCCACCTCACCCCCCTATGGAACGTCCCCCCCACTCCTTACATTTCTCTCCCCCTCCCGCTCGGGAACACAATTGCCTCGGAGATGCACGGGGAATGGGGGAGAAAAGGAGGGTTGATGGGGGGGGGAAGGGAGGGAGGGTCGCGTCCATTGTCGGAGACTGGTCAAGTGGCACAGTATGCAAATTGCGGACCCGGAGGTGTTAACAATGGATCGCGGAGGGTTGCAATGAATCTGCATGCATCGCATTTTTTCCTGTTATGTGTAAAAATCCCTTCTTCCCTTCAAATCCCCAGCCCCCCCCCAACCCCCTTTTTGCCAGACCTCACATCCTTGGCGCGACCCTCCGAAGGCTCGCGATAGGAACTCAGGGTTCACCACCACCTCATCCTCCCCATATCCCTTCTCTTCCTTCCCCGATACACTATATCCGATGGGTCTCCCTCCCCTCCACATTTCCTCCTCCCCTATCTCAACAGCAGAGACACAATGTACCCACCCCTGTGCGCTCTCTCCGGAGCCGTTTGCCTCCTCGTTTTCAGTGCGATGGGCTACAGATCGTCCGTTTTACGTTGTCCCGTTTATCGCCTTCGGGCTCGATATATATAATATTTTTTTCATTCCCCCCCTCCCTTTTTCCCTGATTCAGTATCCGGACGAATCCTCCTTTGTCGTCCCATGAATTATAAAAATGCCGGTCCGTCGTGGGTTCGATTGTGTGTCCCCTTCGTTCGGATTTAGAGTAAGAAAAAAATTTGGATTCCGGACCTTGGGTTGACCGTTGGAGTGGGTTGGGTTCTAAGGGGCCATTTCCTCCGAGCAATCATTGATTCGCGATCAATTTGAAATGGATCAATTAGTTTAAGTAAGAAGTATCAATTTTGAATCCATAAACATCGTATTCAGCCACTTTATTCCGTTTTTAGTATGATGTGTATTTTTGTCGACTGTTTATTGCAGAGATTCCTTCGGGATTGACTCGTATTATTTAGTCGAGCGCGAAATTTAAGGAAATCAGAAAACGTTCGACAAACATTAGTTAAGCATTATTAAAAGGAAAACGAGGACACGCTTATGAAGTAACTGATCTTCAAATACACATAACCTTTTATACGCGTGGTGCATTAAGTATATATAAATTCAAAATATAATACTTTTTTACAAGATCTCAAGATTAGGTTATTTAATGGCTAAGTTAGGTTTAAAAAAATAATTATTATTATTGTTCGAAATTGCATAAGACGCCGTGGAAAAAAAAGTATTTGCATCTAACACAAGTTCGTTAAAAGTCAAAAGGGTTGAACTTTCAACATCTCGGAAATATTCATTAAATTAGAAAGATAACATGGCGATAAATTGTTTGGCCTGAATAGTTTCGGACCTCAGGAAATTTCAGAAAAAATGTTATCTTTGTTAGGTCGGAAACTTTTCTGATCACCCTTGTAGATATTTCATACTGCAATGGAAATGCACGAGTTTAATAATGGATTGGCATCTCTACATCTACTTGGTAACCTAACAGGCACCATAAGGGTGTGTGGCAGGGGTTAACTCCACGTCAGGCCTGCAACATAACATTATGTAATGCCTAAATGTTACGTAACAATATAAATGTTACATAATTAAGATTATTGAAATTGTGTTCACAACAGCTTAAATGCACTGCGGTGTCAAAATATAAAGTACTTCCAAGCCTTGTGACAATAGCTGCGAGGAGGGAAAAGAATAAAATAAGGGTTAATTATCAATCATAAAAATAATAATGATATTTAGTAAATGATAAACTCACTAGCAAATAAACACTTATATCACGATATAATATTTTCATTAAATCCCCTTATAACGTCCCCTGAGAAGCTATTTGATACATTTTTAATGAATAACAGGTCAGAAAAAAATGAAAAAGAACGAAGCGAATATTATATTCATCACAAAAATATGTATTCGTATTTAATATGTAACTCTTATCCGACGCTAATGGGAAATGTGAACGATATTCGTGTAATTTTTAAGAAAATGCTTTTGGGTGGGTACATGAATTGTTAAGAAAATTAATCCTCGGGGTAACTCCTTGAATATTAAAAAAATATGTACAGGTATCTCTTCAACGTAATAGTTTTTTTTATTTAGCGGTAGGTTAAAGGGTGGTCGCCCATTTTGTATAAGTTGATGGATGTAGGATGTTATATATTTTACGGCCCAAGGAAATGGGGTCCAGAGAAGATCCAGATTGACCGCGTACATGTTTACTCGCAACTTACGCGGCAAAGGTTTAAAAAAAATATAGGTGAAGTGAAGCAACCCAAAAAATAATTGGTGGTTAGTTTAAAATATTTCAAAAAGTGTATGTAAAGGATTTTGGAATCATTTGGCGATTAGAAATCATTTTGGAAAATGTGATTCTACTCTCCTTAACAATGCATCCAGTTTTTCTTTCTCTATTAATAATAATATTATTAAATATCCAATTGAATTGAAATGTCGTGAATCATATTAATCAAATTGGACGCATGTATCACAGATCAATGTATCAACCTCATTTCTTTTGGCTGACATGGAGACAAAAATCAAGTACACATGGCATTAATGTCGTAATTATAATTACAACAAATATTATTGATATTTTGTCCACATATTTCCCCTTGGTAGGATTTGACACTACCTCTCCATATCCAGGGAACTTGCCCGGGCATTGTGCTACTTTGTTGGTGAACTTATTGGGTGATAAATTACATTCGAGTATGCATATAAGGGAACACACCTATCGTCAGAAAAGAAATTATTGGACCAAATAAAGGAATGACGACAGAATTCATAACAGGAAAGTATGAATGCTGAAATATTAACTGCAGTCACTCCGATCCATGTAGGTTTTATAGTTTAAATGTACAGATATGACGGAATATTTTTTGATAACTTTTAACTAAAATACGGAAATAATTGTTATTCGTAAAACGAACCAAACTCGGCTTCTGAATAATTGAAGTATGTGTAATTCTAATCGCGAGAAGATATTAACACACCATGTAGATTCCAAGAAACTGCGGTAGATGCCGCGACAGTAACTTAAAACGGAGCCATCCGCTAAATGTTCATTACGATACCTCAATTTCAGTGTGCAAAAATCATTCGCCTTGACCGGGATCTTGAACAAAGCGAATGATTTTTGCGCTCTCGGATCGTTGCATTGTAAAACCATGTAAAATTTACGAAAATATTAGTACACTACAACCGGTTTTATCTCGTAGATGAAATCTTCACATACTTACAATGTTTGAAGAGGCAACATATTTAGTGAAAGCGATCTTATCGTATTGAATTGTTCACGAAAGATACTAATTATGCACTATAGCCTCAATGCAGTGGGTAATAATAAGTTTGGCGTTGAGTAAAGGCATTTTTTTTAATTCTGTTCGTTAACTCACTTCGGGTAGAATTTCAGATCACCGTTGGAGAAATATATTTTGGAATTTTGTGAGGACTAAAATATCGGCATGGGCCAAGTCTGGCAATCGAAATCCAGAAGGGGATATTTGGAACTTTTGATGTTATAACAGAACTCCGGTCGGATTTTATACATGAAGACGCGGAAATGTGAGTGGGGATAAGAAATGCTGCCTGCGGGAATACACGTATCACAGTCTACTTTCCTTGTATTTCTCTATCCCCGTATAATCATAATTCGGGACTGGACAAAAAAACTCCTCACAGACACGTATTGTGTGGTATATCTTCGCCATTTAAATTGCTAAATCCAATTTTAAGTCACTGCGCGCACTCGGGAGAGCAATGTTCGCATCGTCGAATAAATTCACGTTCGACTATCACGCGATCTAATGAATGTATCATGGGGGCGGGATCTGGGGGTGTTCATTTCATATTCCGACTCCATGCTCACTACTCCGAGCTATTCCACGGATCCTCCTCCTCTACCCCTCTCCCTTATCTATCCCTCCTCCTCCCTCCCCCCCCCCGACCCTCCCAATGCCGCCTTATGGTGCTCCGGCGACCGCATAAAACATTTTCCACCGCCGCGCTCGGGGAAACGAAACAGTTTCCCTGCTCCCCCTTCCTCCCCACCCCAGGCCATCTGCCCACCCAAACCCCTCCTTCCCCATTCCCAAACCCTTTCATTCCACACCCCCACTCCAAACGGTTTATATTCTCTCGTCCTGGTGCTCTTGCTTTTGTAAATGCATTCAGCGGTGCGGTGGAATGTGTGCCACACTATCCAGTCGGTCATGTTAGTGTGTGCTGTGCGCGCGCGAGCTTGCCTGCGAGTGTGCGTGTGTTATATGGTCCCGCGTGCGGAACACCTGCCCCTTACCCACACGATTTCCAAGCCGGGCGCCCGAAAACATCGGCGTCGAGATGGCGAAGAGTGTCTCTCTCTCTGTCTCCATCTAACAATAAGCGGGAGGAAAGCTTTTCCTCAGCCATTGTATTACCTTCCTGACCCCCCCCCTCTCCCCCAGCTCCCCCACCGAGAGTATCTTCGACCCAAGCACGGACAAGAGTATTCAGTCGAGAGAGACCCCCGCGGGAAGACTCCACGCCACGGAAAGATTGAATGACTTGGATTTTGATTTCCGAGCTCGCGCGTTTGCGGTGGTGAGCCCATCGGAGCGGCGGCCTTGCGTCGTTAAAAATATTCGTTCCACGACTCCATTTACATCTGCTTCCACGTATAACCATTAAGCCGGATTAGCCACGGAGAGTTAAGACGACCAGCCGTTGAGGGAAATCGGCGAGGCATGAGGGCGCGACCAATGCAATGCATGCTACGTTGAGAATCCTGTTGAGACGTACACTTGAGACTAATTTCCGTAATTGGAACGGGGAAGTGCGTGCGAGGGACCTAATTAATGGCTCGACAATTGGAGTCATTAAGCAGTGCAGCGAATGAGCGAAGTCAGGGGGGGGGAGAGAAAGGAGGGAAGGACCAGGATAAATAGCCGGACAGGACGGATAATTTGAGAAAATGTGAGCAGAATGATGAGGCTTGAATAAGACATGTGGAATAGCAAGATTTGCCATTTCTGCGGATCCTTTCGACGAAGAAAGTCGTCATCACGGGTTATCGAACTTATTATTTGCTGCAAGTATATGAAATCCTCACGAAGTCGGATTGATTGCCGAATTGGATCGCGTGCAGCGAAGAGGAGCTAGATTTGTTAAAGGCTGTTATGATAAACTTAGTACGCAGCGTATCCAAAATATTAGATTAGCTAGGCTGGGAATCAGTAACGGGGCGAAGGTTAAATTACAGATTAAATCTATTGAACAATTTGGAAGGGCGTCCCCTTAGATGTGATATTCATCATGTATTATTACCCACATCGTACTACGGTAGGAGAGATTATGTTAATAAAATTAGAGAGATCAAGCGTGGAACAGATAGATTTAAGATGTCGTTTTTTTCCAAGAACGATAGGGGATCATAATAACTTTGTTCGACCGCGTTATGTTAATGTTCGGATAAAATTATTCTGGTGTTTATTCACCCCCGTCACACACCCTGGCGGTGGCTTTCAGGGTATAAATAAATAGTTGGTTTGGCTGTTCCCCAAACTATTCTATTCGTTGCCAATCACGTAATGCCCTCACAACTCTTTGCACTTATATTTTCCATCACCTTATTCTCGCAGTTCACCCTGGCCTACCTCTATATAATTCTTCCCCTTCATGTTTCCTTCATTTATGGTCTTTCCTTTCTCGACAGCAGGAACGCATGCTGCCGTAACCAACAGAGGGTTAGGAAAAGCAGATCATGGGTCTTATCATTCGTGATAACTTAAAATCGGGGAAAGGGAATACACAAGTTTATGCACTCATTTCATATTTTAAGAAAGCCTTCGACAAGGTCACAAGGTTCTTCACGAGAAATTAATACACCAACTAAGATATGATGGCAGTATAATATGGTATGCGTAGAGTAGGAAGACCATTATCTGAAAACCACACGCCAATCATACCATAAATACTTAAATAAGCACAAATGATTCTTCGGTAGCAACATCTGCCACGAGAACAGACCTGAATTCCCAATTGAAGTTCTCTTCGCTCCTCAGGGGCGCTTGAACAATAAGCCTACTTTTTGGCGAGCCCGAATTGGCGAATAAATTTGTCAAAACATTGATGATTGTTTTCATGATTAGGGATGAAATAAACAGCGCTCAATTCCTGCGTATTAATTCCTACATTATGTTTATATGCCTTTTTAAATAGATATCGTAAGATAAAAATATGCACGAGGTTCACATTTAATAGACGTTTATGACGGTGCCAATGCACATGCACACGTCTACGCATACGTACGCACATTTACATACGTGATGTAATGCATGTATATTGTGCGTGTCTTTGTTCTATGTTAATTATACATTCGAATACGTAGTAGCTGCGTACTCTATATCTAACCCTGGAACACTTAGAACACTAGGCAAGAGTTGTGAATATTAAATGTGCAAACAATCAAGTATATTTCTTTTCTATGAGTGTGGAGGAATGTTATCTTGATGGCTTTGATAGTGGTTAACGTATCTGAGTGGGGACGGTCTTTTGTTCATTCTTCCCCGAATAAAGACTTTCTCAATAATGGTTGAAAGAAGTCAGCGTGACCAAACGGATTCCTCAAAAGCCCATGACGGAGTTCGCCAAATTCTCAAACCATGTTCATTCTCTTTATGTATCAAGCCAGGCAAAGAATGTTTAAATGTGAAAGCTCTCAGTGATAAATAATTGGGACAGGGTGACCGAAAGCAATGACGAAAAAACTTAAGAAATGTTGGTGGAATGTTAGAGTGTGGCTACTTTCAATATACAAGCCCAAAACTTCATTCTGATTTTCTTGCTATGAGTGCGTGAAGAGCATTAAGTTTGATAAAAATTTTTAAGAAAAAACTACATTGCCTCTTCATCTTCAAATAACAGTTTGGACGAGTCGAATGTCCCAAATTTCCGTTCTCAACCTTATGGCTGCATACCTTACAACATTTCAGAGCTACACGTTCACACGTGCCGCTTCACTCACTTCGGTGAACTGCGCAGTCTCTGTCTGCTTCGACTCGCCGCAAAGGGACGAGTCAAGACACAAAAAGGGGCAAAATCGCGAACATTTTTTTCCCTCTATCTCTCTCTCCGACGGAAACTCATTCCGAACTCCATAAAATTCATAACCAGCCGAAGCGCGTGACTTCCTTCCTTTCGTTCCCTCACGGTCTCCTCCCTTTACGTTCCAAATTAGGGGCTTCGATTACTAGCGAGCACAATGACTTGATGGTCGGACAACAACTTTGCATCACGAATAACCGCCACAATGCCTAGAATATCAGTCATCCCCACTCAAAATAATGATTCCCCAACCACCCTTCCGAACATCACCGTTTGCCTGGTGAAAAGAATTTCCAAGTGAAAGTAATTATGACTTACAAGTACGTTATATTTTGCTTCCAGTAAGCCATTAATTTAACGGTGCGGTGGCGATGTTCATGGTGAAATTCGACGCCATGAAATTGCTTCCGCGCTGAGGTAAAAACGGTCTTTTGCCTTGCCGACGATCTGCTGTCATCCGATAGCTGGTCAAGTCTCCATGCATAACAATATGGGAGAATCGCATTATCCATATTCCCTTGGGGAGTAACGATGGGGTTCCGTATATAATAGTTTGGGAAAAATGGAAATTTGTGACGACAAATTTCCAATCTATTTTATGTGATGAACGAATTATTTGATTTTTAAATGATGATGTTTTTCCGCTACGAGAAAATGGATAGTAACAGCAACAAATGAAGAAATGCCTCGAATAGTGGGTTAAGAGAGAAGCCTATGAAGGATGCTAACAAATAGAAAATGATAAATAATTGAACATCCTGAGACACGATAAGCATAATTAACCCCATGATTGAAGGAAACCTAAAATAGGATATATTATAGAAGAAGGCCAAGGATGAACCACACACGAAGCAGTTTTTGGACGAAAATAGTGAAAGGAACTAACGGAAGGGATGAAAATATTGGCGAGGTAGAGGTTAGTTTAAAGAATTACGAAACACTCCTCGGATCAATCAATAACGATGACATATTTTTCACTGTTGTCCTCATTATGGTGTATTTCACTGATAAAGACGTAGAAGAGAGCGTAAAAAATATACAATTGCCGAAAGGAAAAGAGCAAACAACATTTGCACGAGCAAAATACAAAATCTCTACAATACATGCGAATGGAAATTTCAATAGAGATCATAGCATAAGAACACTGCACTGAGAATGCAAGATATGTCCTGAAACGACCAAGCTAGAAGCACATGGCAGAGACAAAAATATTCTGGGTTGGTATAAATACTTTTTGAATGCTCGGGTACAAAGGGTAATCATACATGGAGTTAGCTCAAATGCAGTACAAGTTACTTCAGGTGTTCCAATGGAAGATGTTATCGGACCTGTCTTATTCCTACTTTCCGTTAAAGACATTCACCCCGTAGTCACTAGTAAGATACGTTTATTTGCCGACAATGCAGTGGTTTACCGTAACGAATGACATGATCCGCTAAGGTGGAGGTTTGACGTAGGTACCGGCAAAACTTGTTTTGAGATGTAATAATGAATTTGATTCCCGCGAGACTACTTCCCGTTAGAAATTTGACTGCTAAGTTTTGTAAATGCTATTGCAATTTTGAGAATCTAGGTTGGGCCACAGTAAGCACAAAAGTGAGTAAAGAGCTACCGCAAGCTCGGGGATTTAATGACAGAATGAATATGTAGAGGTCAAGTGCCAAAGAGTTTTATTTCTTTGCCCTTGAGCTCTTGAAAAACTCCTGATAGAAATTCTCTTCTTTCGGTGCATTAGTCATTACTCATTGTGAATGCCTTTTATGCGCCGATAGTCTGAAGGGAATGCGTCCCGCTGGGAGCATTTCCTCACTGGATGGCAGCGGCGCGATAGGAAAGGGGATTAAGTAGTGAAAATGCGGCAGCTGGAGAATTCCATGGTGCTGGAACGACGAGGGGTTGATGATGAAAGGCGAGTGCACGTTGTGGAAGTTGTATGGCCTCGAATTATTTTCCTCTATTATAGACAAGGTTGGGGGACATAACGACTGAAATGGACCACTTGTGCCTTGACATTCCTACAAAAGAATAGATTTTTCCGCATGAAAAATCCTCTTTCCATTATTTCCGTTGACTGGAAAACATTGTGCGGCAAAATTATTTTCCAAGTTATCACGGAAGAATACGAGAATTCTGAGCTACAGTACCTTCCTCTTGGGTCCTATATCTGCGCTATTTGATAGAAGGTTCGCGAAAGACTTTTCTGTTAACGGTTTGTTTGAGTAATTTTTGTAGTTCACAGATGTTTCAGTTGACATCGTGCAAAATTATGATATCCGAATCTTTTATGTTCCTATATATTGAGATTGTTGCATAGCACATATATTTTTGCGTATAACCTAATTGTGCTAAGGCGTCGTAACTGTAACACTTCAATATGAGAAGACCCAATAAAATTTGACTTGCATATGAATGATACATCGCTACAAAATTCTCCATACCCTAAATTTTATGGTGGTTACCGAATCCGTTGGGAAAAGATGAATTCATCAATCATTTCCAACTTAATTCTGCTCGTGTCTTTTTGTTTATCTGTTGAATTAACTCACATTGAAATTACGGCATAAACTTGGCATAGACGGTGATGCTCCAGGAAGAATTTTAATATTTTTATAGAAGTTCTTGGTAACCTAGCAGTTAAGAAAATAAATGAGATTATGAATTTTCTGAATTGGTTTCAATGGTGAATAATGTTAAATAGATGCAATTGTTATTAAAAATATCGCTAATAAAAATTAATTCGCCTTAAAGGAGAAACTAATTTAAATAGGCATGAGAAACATCATTTATTAAGCACTTTCTCTGTTGTCACCGACGTCGCTCACCCACTGACACAAAGCTCTTGAGATTATCAGAGATATTGAAATGACGCTAACGAATCCATTGCTATCACCGAAAACACCTGGATAAGCGATCGCGACTCGCGTAAAATAAAAGAAACCATGTATATCTCTCAATGAAACTGTTGTCAGTTTTTTAAGCATGTGAATTGTTAATCGAACGCAAGAGCAAAGTATTTAGGTTATTAGTAATTTTTATTTTAAGTATATTTATTACCTATTTAGTTCATATTGAATGAGCTTACCCAAAAAAAAAACAATTCATCCTTAAGGCTTTCGGAAGATTTTTGGAAGGTGGTGTAGTGTTAACAATCGTTTGTATGGATCCAACGGAATCTTACACCGTACTAGAATGTGGAAACTGCACAACGAATTCATGCCGCGTATCCCTCCGTATGGATTTATGAACACACGAAGAGGGTTTGTTTGATGCTGCCCGAAGCTTTATTGTGAAGACCGGTTAGAGTGTAGCATTATTGGAACATATATCTGTTGTTATCGTAAATCGGATTCTTGGAACTAGGTGTTTAATATCAGAATGTGAATGACAATTTTCCTCTGTTATCTCTCTCTTTTGTTTCGGATACACGTGAGTTCGTATATTTCACGATTACATCTGAGCAAAATAAAAGTACGAAGATATCATTGACAAGGGGAGACGTGTATATACGATAATATGCATTGAACTTACGAACGGTGAATTTTTTACAACACTTACATGGTGCATGGGGATAAGGTTCGTTTCTTTGTTAGATTTTCCTGAAAATAAGGAGTCTTTTCTTCTCTTATAAAGTAATATTTTGTAAATATTAAGACCACTATGGGTCCTTATTTAATAAGATAATAAATCAGAATATACAAGATTAAAAAAAAGTCGTTGCATCTGTGCTTTGAGTATCAATAGCAGCCTAGACTGTAGGGAATAAGACTAACAAAGGTATATTATACATTGGCCTTTATTAGGATAGCGTGGAAGGATTGTGAAGTCGAAAACTTTTCGGATCAAATGATACTTTCAGGAATAACACCCCACGCCAACGTTCATGAAAGCTTAAGAGTTTTAGGTTTTAATGTGGTGTTAGGAATTTAACCCATTGCCTCAGGGAAAATCGAAAATCCCATTGGATAACGTCCCCCTCAAATGCTTTTAAGATTATTTAAATTTTAAATGGAGCACATCGAACGCGTTGAGAATTCATTCACCAGAAATTAAGTTCTACTAATTAAAAATATGAATGAATTGATTTATAAGCATGAGCATTGTACAGGAACGTGAGGAAAAGAAAATAAACTTTCTTGTTTAGATTTCAAAGGATATGACATTCCTTTCCAGGAAAACTGAGAACGTATTTGGCACCCTGCACCATAATGAATTATTGTTCAACTCAAAAGACTTTCTGCCACCCTTCATTCCATCTCACGTGCCTAATTAATTTCCTTAAGTCGATCTCTCTCCAACCCTCTCCCCTTCATATTTAAGTCTTCAACATTCGCTGCAACTCATCATGCCCCTTCCCGGATTTCATTGATTTTGTCTAGCATACTTTTCTCTACACTATCAGAAATGTTTTCATTTGTATTCATTTTTGTCCATTTCATTTTCTCTATTATTCTCCACACCCTCATTACAAAAGCCTCCAATCTTCGCCTATCCTCTTGCCTCAAAGAGACACGTTCTGGAACCATATACAGCCACGTTCCCTATCAAAGTAAGGATTTTAAGAGCGCATTCTACCGGTAGTCGGCGGAAGTCACAGCGAGCGTGAAGCATCCACGAATTTAATTCGACTTCCACGTGCAAGCATTTCCACTCCCACTCTTTGTTAAACTCCTCAGCCATCTCGTGGGAAATTTATAGGCTTAATTTAAGGAAACTAGAACAACACTAAAAGCTTAATGGGCATCAAATAGGTTATCGCAGGGAGAGGGAGCGAACCAATTCATCTGCACAGTGGGCCAAAAAATCCAGCACTTAAAAATATATATCTTCATTTCCTAAAGCTCGTAGTTACTAGTCAATTTTGGTGGTCCCTCGTCAAAACTAATTCGACTAATTTTTTTCGGAAATGAAAAACACGTTTCGAAAAATGTAATAAAGGCTCGTCTCTAATTACGTGGTGGGTATCCCTGTGAGGTCAAAAAATGATTTGCATGGATGAAGAAACATCAAAATAAAATAAATGGGAAATTAGGACGAGAGAAGAACCTATTAAATCCACTAACACTAAACATGGGAAGTCATTTGACGTAAAGTCTGACCGTGCACGGAGTGATGCACGACACGAAGGTTAATGAAACCACAGCAGCGAAAAAATAAATAAAACGAAACAAACGCATTTTTTATTTATTTAGGATTACAAAAATAAAAATTAGCTCCGGAGCAGAAATGAGTTCTGTGCTCTCATCGTTTAAAATTCTTAATTTTTTTTACGCTTCTTCATGAGTTACACTGGAGATTACCTCATCGAGTATCTGAACCGAGGAACATTCGAGGGGAAAAAAAAGTAGCTAAACCATTTCCTGAACATTTAATGTTCATTTTAAAAATATCCCTGTGAAAATTAGTCGAATTTGTACCCTTGGGAGATAATGAGAATGACGGGATTACGCTGGTGGATAGCTTTGGTGGAGACGTGGCATAAAAGTAGCCGAATCATTGGCAAAGTCATCAATTCCGCAATGAATGAATCACCGTTCAATTCCTTGGGGGCACATTTGGTTAGCTACATAAAAGTCTTCACTCTCCTGGAGAAATGTGTGGTAATCATTATAAATTTCGAGTTATACATGCATAATTTTGGTAAAGGATGTACAAAAGGGATGAAAGGTACCATTAGATACGGGCGTTACATTTGTTTTTTTTTAGATTTCTGCAGAGTTTATTCACCATAGAGTATTTTCGAGATATTTCGGAAATTTTTCAAGTTTTCTATAAATATACAACTGAGAAGATGAAATAGCTAAAATTGAGACGTTGAATTATGGACAAACGTTTTTGCTTAGTTTAGTATTGTTATCATTTTCTCGACTACTTTTGGGATATTAAAATTTCACCATAGGTGACGAAAATTAAAAGATGGCGGTTTTGTTGTCTCCAAAGAGTTTGCAATCCCTGTAGCTGTTGTAACATTCTTCGTTTCAAAGTTATTGCGCCATACACTTCACACTAATCCCTTCCGTGGAACATTTTCAAAAGATAGTACTGCTCCTCACTCAATTTTTCGTGTCCCTAATACTGGAGCAAGGAGTGTGTCTAGCAAGGGTTTTGGTGCGTCAAAAAAGGAGGTTCCATTGTCAGGAAAGAAAGAGTAATCCTTTTTTTACGTACTTCTCCTAGTTTTGAAAAGTGTTTTGTTTGATATCTCGAGTTTTACCCGTCGTAGGCGTTTACGAGGTTTTAGAACCCGCTTTCTACAGATGTTGGTTGATAATTACGTTTTGCGCAAAGCTGTCTTACCGGGTAACAGTGTATTATTGCGTACTTGACGTAGCTAAGGTCACGCAATTTGATGGATGAGGTACGAAGTTTCAACGGAGACCTTCACATCTCGTGTCTAGAATTTAACAGCAGAGTTGAGACACGGAATCCATCTAGACAAGTGATGAAAATTCCTTAACTATCAATGGGCCATACTATACAATGGGTACCTTCGGTGTCCTTGCTTGCAGACTGCATTATGATAATTTCTTCAGATATATAAATCACCTTTTGCAGTTGTATATTTACACTTTCATTAAATTAGTTGGTACATATTGTAACTACGAAACGGATTTTTTAAATTAAATTTTAAAACAAAATTGATTGTATTCGTCTACATCAACGCAATAATCCTCAAGGGCGTGTGGCTGATGATGTTATGGTATCGGAAATTCATGCAAAATAATTATGAGTTTAAACATAAACAAGAATATATACGAAGTATTATTATTAGAGGTATTACGATTAAGAAGTATTACGAATTTTGAATTTCCGCGGGTTATGTATATTTGGTTTTCGATTTTTTTGTGGGGTTATGTTGGTAGTTATATCTCTCACTTATTCCGTAAATTTCGGCCATTTTGAATATTCAGTTAATTGTTGACAACTGTTTTGATTGGACAAGCATTGGCTTGTCTTCAATTTTTACCTGTTCCAAGAAAATGGATCTAAGAATTTGTATTTCTGGGCCTCTTCAGTTTCGGGACCAAGAAAAAGTCACTGTGGGCCAGATCTGGAGAAAACGGTGGCTGCGTCATCATTAGTGTGTTTTTGGCCATAACTTCGCGCACAAGTGTACTATTTTCTTCACTTCATCAATGTTTTCGTCTGTTACGTGCTCGGGCGTGCGGCACGCTCTTCGTCGTTCACATCTTCTCGGACCTCAGAGAACATTTTGTACCAACGATAAACATTGTTTTGGTCCAAGGTAGCTTCTCCGTATGCCACAGTCAACATTCGGAATGCGTCCGCACACTTAATTTCGTCTTTAACACAAAAATTTGATACGGATTCTTTGATCCAGTTTTTTGAAACAGGCAAAAATCGAAGACAAGCCAAAACACGTCCAAACAAAACAGCTGTCAACAATTAGCAGAAAATTCAAAATGGTCGAAATTTTCGGAATAAGTGAGAGACATAAGTGCCAACATAACGCCACAAAAAAATTGAAAATCAAATATACGTTACCCGCGGAAATTCAAAATTCGCGATACTTATTGAATAGGCCTCGTACATATAAACCCAAGTACGAATACAACAATACCTATAAACATGTACATTATGCGTTTGATAAAAATAATATGGTTGTCAAAGTCACGAAATACTGCTTTTATTAGGGCCCTTACACTCAGTTTTGTTATGATTGCGTTTCGTTCGAGGGAAGGAGGAGTACTTCAATCTGACGGATGACGGTGTACATCCCTCTTATTTTATCTCCGTGGGCCAATCTATCATTATAATTTAGCGTCTAATATGCTCCCCCAGTGTCGCAAGAAAACTAAGGTGTTCTCTATCATTATAAAAGTTTTAAAGCCTTGCCTGCTCTGATAATCAAGTGGCTTTCAGCCTAGTTTCTCAAACACACCCGTCACGCTTACTCTCTTCCCGCAAAATTTTTTAAACAAATCTAGCGGAGATTATTTAAACTATTCCAATTCCTCCATCAATTTTCCTCCCATGGATCTAAAGGGTGGGTTGATTGTGCCCCTGCAAAAAAATTATATAGTAAGAATTCAAATGGGCTTTAGTTAAAACAGTCCACTGCAGCGGTCATTTGGAAAATCAGTGGCAGGTCGCTTGAGCCCTTCAGGATGCGGGTTATGCATCCGTACTCTTAAGATTGCTGAGAGAAAGAGTTAAAAGTGGTAGGCAAAATAATCACTATGATAGCAGCAATTTAGTTACTAGTTTCCAATGCCTGTCGAAGTTGGGTCTTGGACCATGCCCGGAATCATTCCACGCTCCTACGGCTTATTATTCTTAGTCTTCTTCTATCTATTTTGACGTGGTTGCGTGTTCCCTCGCCCTTGCCCTGGTTTGCGGGGCATTTCGTCGATGCAAATGAGATCAGCGTGACAAAAACTTGAATATGCAGTTGGTGGGCGGTCGCCGTGAGTGGAGGAGCCTTGAGGGAAGAAGCTGCGGTAGGCCTCAAAGAGAAACAGAGATCGATAATCGTAGTTGCAACCCTTTTCAGAATAAATGACTTACGAGAAATAAAATGTAGATCCGTGGGATGAGGGAATAAACGAGTTTGTTTTCTGCGAAATGAATCGCCATGAGTAAAACGATCTAATGATGTAATAATCTTTCTAAATGAGAACAGATAGTATGGATATACATGGATAGAACGATATTTTAGTTGTCTTCCACCTTGAAGGAAATCAGGGCGAAGAGACTTATCTCGTTACATAGCCTAATTGCTGATGAAATAAAATGCAACATGTTCTCTCTACTCCGTGCATGTGAGTTTTGACATAAAACTGAAGCCTGTAGGAGATTCGTCGATTCAGTAGTTCTGAGTATATTTTGGAGCAACAACATATGTAGGATTGCTGACGTTTTTGTTAATCAAACCAATTTGCTTTTGCACTGAATGGTTGAGGCCTTAACTTTGTAGAAATCCACACTAGTCCTGAGGATGTTACAGTGTAAACGAAACTAGTCGACAAATAAAGTTTTATTCCCGTAGAAAGCAAAGATAATATTTAATTTCTTAAGTCAATTTGCTTTTCTACATAAAATTTTAATTTTCATTCATTTCTTATGATTTCTTTCTTTCCTACCTCCTCTTCCCCTCCGCCAAGAGAAATGTATATACGTATATACTGTGCTTGACTTGTATTTTTACCTGATGATGTTATGCTATGACGAAACCTGGGTCGTGAAAATATAAAGTTTATGTGGAAAAGCCAAGTGGTTTGATTTATAAGAACGTCAGTATGAAGATTTTCCTCTAAGTTACGCCAGAAACTGTTTTGTACGTAGGATTGATTTATCAAAAATAATTATTGATGCATTCATCATAGAAGTTGATTTAGTGGTTTGTCGTTATACACGGCACTGCTTGTCCCTTGCGGAAATATATAGCAGGAAATGAACACAGATTCCGTGTCTCTGTGATGTTAAAGAAAGGAAAACTATCCTACCTTGGTGTTTATGAGGCTGGTCATCGTTAAAACAAGTCCTGTAAACATTTTCTCATTCACTTTCGCAGAAGTATTGATTTTTCTGCTCTTAATAAATTTGATATCGTCAAAAGGGAAATGTTGCCATTTTTTTTTTCGAATTCACGTCGATCTCCATAGATGGCAATAATTTTATCTCGGTCGCTTTCGAATCCATTGATCATAAATATCGCTTTCCATGGGGGTTGGAAGGGGTCGGCTGGAGGAGAGGGATGTGGGCGGGGGGGGGGGCTTGTGCAGCTGATGCCAATATCCGGCGGTATTTCCAACGATAACGAAAAGTGAAAGGGAGGAATATGTATTCGTTTCACTTGCTCGGCAAAATTCTGTACGTATTTATGCGGTTCCATTCGCTCGGGGATTTTCGTATCAGAGTTATTAAAATTTATAAAGCGTTGATTGGCATGATTTCATTAATAAATAAAAACCGGCCGATCTCTCCCCCCACCCCTCCCCCCTGGTTTGCGAATTGACGTCACGGGCTCTCGCGATTAATTTCTACGTGCTCTGGATTGGGGCGAAGTGCTTGGAAACGGGTATCTTCGAAATATATTACGCATTGCGGCACAAATGGATTTTGTAATGAAAACTTTAAATCAAACTCTTTTTTTCAATGCCATGTTCCGCATTTTTTTATAAAATTTTGTTTCCTCGCGCCATCAGAGAAAATTTAAAAAATGGGAATGACGTAATAGTTTGCGATTTGTCATTCAAAAGCAAAGTTCGTTGACAGTCAGCCACAATTGGAAACATACCATAATTAGAATGATGCCTATTAAATTGGAAACGAAGAGACATTTTCCCGGACGACGTTGCAATAATGAATGACTCCGAAACAGAACATTCCAGCCGAATTCTCCTACAAGGAGAGATTTGGATGGCAATGTGATTCATTATAACAGTGATAAATAACTATTTAGAATCAATCAATAGGATTTTAATGGTCAGTCTAAGGAAAACTGGAATTGTTTTGCTTCTATAGTTACCTGAACCAACAGGGCAGTATCAGATCGGCGAGTCGTTATGACATGAGAAAGGGGAATTTATAACAAGGACGAGATTTATTATTGCACTCTTTCGGAGAAGCGAAAATTTACAATTACATCTGAGATCACCTCAAGTGAATGTGACTGAGGAGGTAAGGTCACCCCAGACATTAGAGTACTTGGTGATTTTATTTTTCGTAAGTATTGTTCACTAGTGCTTAAGTCTCTTGAATTGTGCGAGGGAAAGATAGGTCCGGGAGTACATTATCCTTAAATTCTCAAAAATATTTCCTTGACCGGGACTGTCCCGGTCAAGGAAATATTTTTTCAATTGTGATCTGCTCGATTTCGCTTTTCCCACCTCCCCTTTGTGCGTGTATACGAGACATACCATAAACACAGTAATCAACCCGAAGGTCGTTTTGGTTGGTGATGACAGAGTTGGTAGATGATAGAGAACCCAGTACTAAGCCCGACAGCGTATGAAATTCACATATCAGGGTTAGGGGGGGGCAGTTCCTTTCCCTGTGCCGATTATGGTTTTCCAGGAAGATCCGCGATCGCCCCCCTCCCCACGCACACACACACATGCATATACATACTGCACATGCACACACATAATGCATATATATCGTACACACATTTTGTTTATATATATGTGTATTTTTATTATATAATGTGTATGAAATTAGCACTAGTGGACAATGACAAAAACACAGAAACACACAAAAGAACAAAAAAAGAAATGAAACTCTAGGTTTAAATGCTGTATTTTACGTCCAAGTGCTCGACAGGCTTCGAAAACGAGTCGCCCGCGTCCGGCCAGCGATCAAAAACATCTGGCGGCTGCATCACGACACTGCGCAGTCTCACACCGCGCTTGGCCAAGAAGTCCGACACGACAAGCGCGGTGCGAGACGGCGCATTGTCGGACTTCTTGGCCAAGCACGGCGTGGCAACGCTGCCGCACCCGCCCTACAGCTCGGACTTGGCACCACCGGACTTCTTTCTGTTCCCGAAGATAAAGAGGAGTTTGAAAGGAACGCGATACGGGACTTTGGACGCCGTCAAAGAGGCCGTGACGACGTGTCTTCGAGAGGTTCCCGATGATGCCTTCACGGGAGCGTTCCAGGAATGGAACAAGTGTATCGACTCCCAAGGGTCCTATTTTGAGGAATATTAGCTTAAGATATGTAAAAGTGTAATAATTTTTTTTTCCTGAGCTCAGTACACTTATTTTCCGGACGAACCCTGTACATATACACACACACGTACACACGTGTGCGTGCGGGTGTAGTTATTACTTATCATGGAGGGTCACCTCTTGGGTAAATAGTTGGGAAGCGAGTGGGTGAGAGGGGATGGGGAGGCGCCGTAGGTCCGAGTGGAGAGATGGGTCGCTTTCTCGAGGAACAGCGTCAGGCTCCGCCCCTGGCTACCCCAATCCACCCACCAGCCCCTCGGACGAGGCAGAAGTGCTTCCCGCAAAGGTTTGGTTTCAGCAGCGTCTTCGAATTCTCGCACCACCCCTTTCCGTTCCTCCTCCTCCTCTCTCCACCCACCCCCTCTGTTCCTCTCCAATCGAAGTTTGACCTCATTGTCCTTCCCGCTGCGGCGGAGAGTGTTTGCGGGAGAGAGAGCACAGAGTGAGGCTTCTCGGATGACGCCCCGGAAAGTGTGTTGCCGCTCGCTCCCTTACCCTTTCGAATGGAAACCCTGACTTCGAGAAATCTCCGCCGGAATGCAGTCTTCTGATTTAATTTTCAAAGCGGAGAGAAACATTCTGACCCTTTATTTTTGTCTCCGATCTTTCAAAACATAACCGCCAACCTATATTGGTTTTGTTCTATAGCCACAGTATCTATATTTTCTCGTCATGCCAATTAGGAAATTCAGAAAATCTAGCATATTTTCCATTTTTATCAGAGAGGGAAAATTGTTGAAATTTTTTATACGTTAGTTCGTGATTGATAGCTTACTGTTAGGTTACATTAGCTTACAATGCCTGTGATATTACAGGAGAAGGTGCCTACATTATGAAACGGGACCCCAAATACAGTCACAAAGAAACAATGTTTTCTTATTAAATGGAAAGAGGATCGGATATTAATTCGTGATTAGGAAAAAATTACAAAATACTTTGTAACCGATGTATTTCGGAATGTCAATCATTCATTTCAAATGCTCATGCAAAGATGCCATTACGTCTTTCTATATTAATAATCGTTGTTAATAATTCTATGGCCATATTTCTTATAGCAAACCTTAGGTATCCGTTGTCACAAAGCCTACACACGTGCATTCACCCCAAAAAAATCACATTTAGATCTCCCTTGTTTTGAATGACGAAGACTTTTGTACATCTTACCAAGAAATGTAGTTTTCAGTTCATTTGGATGGGGGAAAATGATCTATAACAAATTTGGGCCAATCTGTATTCGTTTCTGTTAATTACAGATAATGATACACCATTCTGCCTATTTTAATTTCATAGATCGCGTTCCAGTACTTTTAAATCTTTTTAGGTATCCTTGGAGACTTGAACATCAATAGATGTAAACGAATGGTCGATATTTTTATCCTGATAACTATAAAAAAACTCTCTCAGAAAACCCACTCCGACAACATTCAAAACTTCTACCATAGTTTGATTGATACCCTGAAAAATAGTGCTATCCACGATATATATTTAAAACTTTGTTGAGATTAGGTACATAACGGATTAATAATCTTATACAAAGAGGTCTAAATGTACTTCGTAGCATTTTATGTTGGCAATATTTTATGGAAATGATTTAATATAGATTATGTACTACTTACTAATTATGCGACTTTATCTCAGAGTTTCATCGGTATAGCTTTTCATTGGATTGTTATTGTATGTATTATTTTAGTTTTCCGTTCTGTTACTTAAACATTAATATAATTTTTGAAACTCACTAGTAATTAGGAACCATATATCCTTTCAAAATGAGCAGCCAAAGGACATGAGCCAAAAGACGTCATTTATGAGGAAATTAAATACTTGAAATGTTATATCAAAATGATGTTTGAAACTGAATGCTAAAATTGAATTGATGAAATATATCCCTCAGGATAAATATTCGTCACTTATTTCCTTTATTATCGGCGGAGACTATTAAGTAAATGATGCTTCTGCGACAAAACTAACTCCCTCTGATTCATCACCACTGTTGAATAATTTCATTTTTGGAATATGGCGTAATGAACGTCAACATTTATGTATTCAGCGTATCCAAAGGACGAAAAGAAGATTGATGAAATCCAACTTCGAATTTTTGGAGCGAGAAATAATTTATGAGTGGCAAAATGGAATGCATTAAAAAATGGATGGGCGGATACCGATCGTACGGTAATAACCACGACTGAATTTATAACGAGTGAATTGTGATTGATTAATAATTAGTTCTTAAGTAAATAAACCAAGATTCAATGAAATGGAATACATAATAAATGAATAGCAATAAAATGAGTGCGTAGTGAACTGACGTGGCAGTTCCAAATTTGCGATTCGTAACCCTCTTCTACACTGTGATATTTACCACGTTGGTGAATGCTGGTAGGCCTTCTATTTGAGCCGTTCGATAACCTTTCATATCGGTTTATTGATTTAAAGTTGTAAAAGGTCGACCGCTCGCCCGCCTGTCAATGAAAATATAAATATTCGAAATGATTTTCAGTTAAGCTCGGGTATCGACCATATATTTTTTACGCGGCAATTAAAACATTAGGTAAAGCCAACGAAATAGTGTTCGATATTATTTGCGTATATGAAAAATTGAAGCAATTGCAAACCCTTGGGTGTCGCAATTCACGTGATTGAAAAAAATAACGGAAACATTTCAAGTTTTGTTTGCTAGACGCGAACAGCAAAGCATCATCTGCTCATTTGTGACAAATTTGTTGAGATATGCAACGAGTGAGCATTTTCCGCCGACACGCCTCTAAATTACTTCGTGGTAAATGTGGTAGGATGAAGTTACATAGACGAATGTTTCTCATAAGGCTAGTCCAATTTACATCGATTAATTGCTATGGAATTGTAAAAATAACTTGATGACTTGCAAAATCAAGTGTGAGATATTGTATGTGTTGTATGTAGACTGTAAATTCAACAAATAGCTAAATGGACCTCCCTCTTCAGCAAGGAGAGCTGAATTTGTGATTTTTTCATTACGCTCTTGGCAGTTTATTTCGTTATTACATTATCAACTTTTTTTCTCAAAAACACATCTTCGAACAAAGCTTGAAATGGCACAAAGGAAAAATCCTGGGACGTGACAACTCGGGTCTGGCGAACGCTTGATGTATTTTCAAAGGTAAAATATAACGCATCCAGATAAAGTTGCAATGAAATTATCCGTCTATTTCAATTAAAAAAATGGAGTTACATTTTTTTTAACCTTCACTTTGAAATGATTCGAGTGTCGAACGAAATTAGTTTCTATGGAAATGTCCGGAGATGATGACACAATGTGATTACGGTAATACATCAACAAATTGATTGGTTAAATCTACCTTTTCAATTAGAATTAATGAGAAAATGCAGTCAAAACACGTCAAATGGACCGTTTCCATCTTATTTTCCCAACTTGGTTAGGTTGAATTTTTCAGTCTCCTCACCTAATTGTGTTTTTGTCATTTCTCTCAGTGGATGCCTCGAAATATTACAGTAGCGCTCAGGGCGTCGATTGCAAGATCATGACATTTTTATACCTGGTATTTCAAAATCTTTTAAAAGTATTTCTCATTTCTCTTTTAATTTAAAGGAGCAATTCAAGCGCGAGAATGCCAGTGTGCTCTTTATGTTGACTCTTCACGAGGTTCTAAATGAGACTAGGTATCATGAAAGCACTCCAATGACTTCTTTTTACGTCTTCGCTCGCGTTTATTCCTCATTTCAACAGAACTCGCGGACGTTTTTGTTTGTCTCTGAGAATTTTTAAAATTGTGCTCCTTTCTTCAAATATTTTACCCTCTAATCTTGTCTCCAATCTTTTCCTAAAACATGAAAGTTGGCATATTAAATTTGAACATAACTTTTTCATTTAGTTACTTCCATTAAAATGAACGTATTTTAGAAAATTTCATGATTTCATTAAGTCTACTTAACTTCTGGCAAATCATATAGATCTGGGAATTGGTCAAACATTTAATTCCAAGCTAATGGTGTAAATTAAATGCGTAAATAAAAGTTTCAATTTTAGAAAATCATAATAATTTCATTTTGATATTTTAAATTCAATGATTAACTTTTCGCTTGCCTCCCATCTGTTGCCTTCTGAAATGGCCACTGAAATTTATCGAATCCAGCTCAAAGGACAACTGCTATATACACAAAAAAGGTTCATTCAAAGCATTTCTTGCTGTTGTTATGGAATATATTACATTACCCCTACACCATATTTCCTCTTACATCCTCTAACACAGGGTAACTAGCACTTCTTCATAGAAAAAAATTATTTATCGTTATGATTATGAAGTAAGGTTATTGAGCCTCATATACAATAATTGCTTTCGAAATAATTGATGAATTCCGCAGCACAGTAATCCTATGAATATACCTCTATGTATATATAACACAGACGGCACAATAGCTCACAAAAATATAAGCAAAAACACCTAAAAGGATAATCACATTTAAGAACGTTCAACCTTTCGGACTTCTTCAGGCGATCAGACTAGATTTTCTCTTTATTTCTATATATTATATATGGAGAAGGTGAAATGGACCGAAAGAAAAACAAATAAGGAAGTCCTGGAGATGGTGGGTGAGGAGAGGGGATTGTTGAGAGAAATCCTATGTGGGCAGGAAAAATTGATGAAAGGCGTATTGAGCGGTAGTGGAATGTTGAAGAAGGTAATAGAGGGGAGAATGTAAGGCAAGCAAGGAAAGGGCAGGAATAGAATAGGGATGTTGGACGAGATGAAGGGAGGAAAGAAGTACGCAGAGATAAGAGGGACCTGATGTAGATTAGGTTGCTGGATTGGGTTTTGTTAGGAGTTACAAAATATGTATTTGATAGTTTTGTCCATTCAAAAACCTACGTTAACCGGTAGATTACCTAATAATAATACTGGGTGTGGCAACATAAGCTTTTCTGAAAGCGTTTTGCGTTTGAAAAAAAAATATACATACACAATTATATGATCTCGATGTAACACGGAAAAGTTCTCGAAGAATAAAATTCTCGGGTAGCAACAAACAATATAGGTACACCTAAAATGGACACACACGTTATTTCTTGATAATTTCGAGGGAATTTAGCTCAGTCTTCCTCAGTAGTATCGTTTCTTTCAAAGAAGACGCAGCTAACGTCCGTCGAAATTATCAAGAAATAACATGGACGGTGTATGCGCGAACTATCTCTACCAATGTCTAAATTCGTCCTGCCCCCATAGTAAAGAGTAAATATCACAAAAGATATTTTGCTTTATTTGAGGCTCTAGGCGGTCTCATTTGAAAACGTAGCCACCAGAGTTCTTCCTCAAAAACAAACAAACTGATTAAACTATATAATTTTCACGGATGATAAAACACAAACAAAAATAAAACGTTAGCAATTGCCGATCGCGAATAAAACATCTTATTGATTCACTCCATTAAAAACACCAATCTACTCGAACCAAGAATGCCAAGCTTGATTCTGGATAACACACATTCACGGAATACAAATCAGTTTCATTCTTATTTATTGACATAGGCGTTATGCCCCCTGGCCGTCTAAGGAGGCCCAACTCCCTGCCTGTCTTTGCTTCTCTCGATCCGCCGCCACTCATACTGAATCAGCTTCAATGTCCATAAATGTACTGACGTGATCGTTTTGAGATAATTTTACACTTAATTTTACGTTAAAGTTTTACTTGCATGCTGCAATCACAAATTACAAACACGATTTAAGTGTTTTTTTCACTATAGAACATAGACAGAAATGAAGGAGAAATTTGATAGTAAGGGTCGGTGTGGTAAATAAATAAATCCCGATTGATTGATTGATTTCGCTTGGGCGTTTCCTCCTGTACATTACTCATCAAATGAAACGGATTTCCAAGGATTATTCTTTGTTCAAATAGGGCTGAATTTTGGGACATCTTTGAAGGAAATATTCCTGACGAGTTATTGCAACTTCAAATGGAAAAATAAAATTCAAAGATGAAAATGAAGTTATTATCATTTCCTTTCCTGTACCAATTTTTTGTGTCCCTACGGACATCATTTTATTATTTTTTCAAAATAAACAATGTCTGCAAGCGAAAGAAATGAACTTTAAGCTTTGCATTTCTTACTGAATTTGGTGTGAATGGCCTGGGGTCAAACTATTGTGTTCATTCAATCATCAGAATGGATGACATCATTTAATAATGAGCAAAGCTTTACAAAGTTGTTCAAGTTCTGGTTCCTGAAAAAACTGAGCGAAAGACGTTGCATGAAAAAATGTTGAAATTTTTAAGAATTATCCGTTTTTTTACATTAATAGGATTTGGTTTGAGCATTCGATTTAAACCAAATACGTTCATCAAACACATTAGAAATGTCTCGGTGAACGACGAACTGCCCTCGCAAGCTTTTTCCTCCAAAGGAGTGGATAAGTTTTAATATAAATGCAGTCTGATGGCAATAGAGGGCACCACCTCAGATGAAAGGAGCGGGCATGTCGAGAAAGTGGAAGGGAGGGCGGGGACGGCGACGAGGGTTTCCTGGGGGGGGGGGGTGGGCATTCCATTGGTGTTAGCTAGCGGTGAAGGAACGCATTCTCGGCTCCGGAGTGCTTGGGACAGGTATGTGGGCGAAAATTCGGAGTCAGGGATTTGAGCGGGGATAAAGGGAAAGGAGAGATTCGGGGGATGATATGGGCGGGTTCTTGAATGGGGGTGAAGGGGGAGAGAGAGAGGGAAAGAAAAAGAGCCGGCGATATTACATATCAAAAATCAATACCACGTTAAAGGCTTAGGAAGTGATTCCCATTTGGCGATGGACATCGAGCAATATTGACCACAGTCAGCATCGTTGATGACCCACACTGATTAAGCTTCAATGCATCGAAAACGTTGGGTAAAATGTTCTTCGGCGAGTAGGCTGTAGTTGACGACATTTAGCAGTCTAAAAAAGCCAAACAGTTAGGATGTTATCTATCGATTCCTTCTAATTCTTGAGCGATATTAACGAGATCGAAATGATAAGGATTATTTCGATATCTCTGAGGTGATATTCTTAGTGTTAATTCTGCTCTAGAGTACTCATGTTACGACAATTGGCGATAACTCCAGAATATTGCATCCGAATTATTAGTAAAAACCAAAAGTTGGCTTAATTCCACATTTATATAAATATAAATAAATTGTTCATTAGAGTTTATATTACAATTTCTTCATATTTTTTGCAAAAGAGAAAGAGGTGATAACATAATTTATGTAAAGATCTAAGGGAAATTTAAAAAAATAGATATGGATTGTAGTTTTGCATAACACCAAAAGAAGTAGATGAGGGAAAAATATAGGAGTAGATCGGAGGATTTTGAGACCTTATTGCAGAGATGAATGAAAAAAATAAAGTCAAGAGAAAAATAAACAAAGATCTATGATGGCATGGTTGGGGAAGAGGGACAGTTATGAGAGGAAATTTGGAGAATGCAGGGTGTGGTGGGATTGTTAAGTGGCAATCGGATTTGGATATACATGTATAGAGAGGAGACTGTTACGTAAGCGAGTTGATGGAGTAAGGAAGATAAGACGTAATGGACAGAATAAACGGAGTTAAGGGATCGGGAAGGTAAGGTGAATGGTGTATTTCCCCCCCGAGGGCCTGGATTCTAATCCCAGCGGTAGCAGTTTTTTCAGAGCTATCCCGATTCATACTTGGGTGTCACGTGGGGAGAGCACATCATGTGGAGAATGCTGTCCGTTTGATGGGAAGGGATCACCGAACTGTATAGGAGAGTGGCGCCCATAGGGAATATAATACTTACAGCTACCCCTACCATAATATTAATTACTATTATCAATGAATGTAGAAATTAATGTAAGTAATTTAGTCTGTAGTGTGGTTTGTTAGAGTAGTGAGTTATTCTTGTCAGACGGGGCTTAGAAAATTTGCTGTTTTTTGTCACTACGTTCATCGAATAGCTACCTTGACTGACGAACTAGTGCAAATAAATTGCTTATTTGTTAACATATGAGAAATCCTCTATTTGCATCATTTCATTCACTCATGGTTTAGCTTAAATTTTGGCATTTTAAATCCGCATTTAGAAAAAAATATATTCGTATTCATTGATTGCTTACATTAAACGATAGTTTTACTTTAATTTTACTAACTACACAATTCGCAATAAGTTTGCAACGAATTGGTATTACGCATGGGGTTATGAATGTGAAAAACCACCCGACTTTTTGATAGAATTAAGCAACCAACCGTGTGAAAAATGAAATTTCTCTAAAAAGGGCCGCATCCAATATACGCTTCGTTTTCCCTTCCTAGGAAATAAGTGAAAGTGTTCGAGGTATTCCGAGTCTTTCCTTGTGCCAAATAAAACAAATTTATCTACCATCGTGCCTATGATTTCCATCTCTCTAAAATGTAATTAGTTCTTTGCTTATTTGCAATCACCAGTGCCGTTTCATGGAATTTTTCCGTAGCCATTGTTCTACTTTTTATTTTCCAGAAAGAAGAAAAGTCCATTGAACTGATTCGTTGTATCAGTGTATGGAAATACTTGTTTCAAATTCATTTAAATATTTATTGACATCTCATTCATTCAGAATTACTTTGAAGTGCATTCTCACTTGATTTTCAAAGATTGCCTCCAATTTATAAACCTGTCGTGTATGCCTACCAGTGACGTCGTTTTTTCGAACAACTCATCCAATTTTTAAAGGTTCTTTCTTTCATAACATTTTCCGTGCTTCCTCCATTACTGTATTTTGTTTGAGGATCATTCTTACTCACATTTCCTTTCCTAGATGCAATACCAATATGTAAAGTGATAATCCATTTTCTTAACATAGGGTGATGTCATTATTGCCGTGTTATTTTCTATTTGCGGAATATTTCTCTAGGTTTTCTCTGCCCTTCCTTCCCTCTCCGTCTCTTCCTGAATGCGTGGCCTTTACCTGAAAAATCAAGCCAAGCAAGTACTCCTTATAAGGTTTCCCTACCAACATTAATCCCAATCCTTTATTTTATTTTTATTTTGCTTGCTCATAGCATGCACCCATGGGAACAGGAAGCACTGAGTAAGATAATCCCATTCGCTTAGAATAATTGCATGTAAGATTGTCCAGTTGTCATGTAGAAACAAAAATATATCGCTTTAAACATAAATACGGGACCATTAAAAAAAGATTCCTTTGACCCACAAAGAGAGCACGCAGACTTTGAATTTTAGAAAGGTGCATGACACCTCAGTTGCTGATATCTGCCACACCGAGGAATTATTATGGCTCCAAATTACGGTATTTTGGTACATTTGACTACCGGGATAAAATTATAGAGATAGGCACCGTCAGATTCAAGAATTCGTTCTTTCTTTGCACGTTACGCTACCACAACTAAATTGAACCCAAATACTCGAATATTTGTACATGAAAACCAAAATTCAATGATTTATGCATTAGCAGAAACTAATGTTGGATGAACATATTTTTGAGAGTTTGTGTATATATATTCACATGCATGTCTAAACTCATATTCGTGCATTTATGGCTGGTGCCGTGCCATGGTATACCATTTCCATGTCCTTACAGCGACCTGCGAGGTATTGTGTGGTTTGAGATGTCTAAAACACTGTAATAAAACTATAAATGTGAACAAGAAAAAAATATCAATTAAACATTTGAAACAAAAACTCTAGGGCATGGCATGAATACATTGATCCCATAAGAGCAAAAATTGATGGAAACACGAGATTCCGAGTAAATATATTTTTAGGAATCATCGAAGGAGATTCACTGTTAAATAAATACAAAAATAACAAGTAATGAAGAATATGAAGATTTTTTACATCACTATTATCTGCAGAATTTTTCCTCACTTCGGTCACAGATTCCGGCTGCCTACAGCACAGTCTCGAGTGAATGGAAGGCTATGAACGCACACTCAGGGTTATACGATAGGTTGAACCAATGATCCTACCAAGAATCCATAGCTAAAAGGAGAAGCAGTAAAAGTTGAAGAATATATCTACAGTATAGGTACCTGTAAAAATAACTTTCCGAAAGTAAAAGTATTTTATCTTTGGTAAAGTAAAATCCACCAAACAGAAAGGATTATATAAGTTTTAGCGTTGTTTGGTGGAGTGTTAATCCGTCCGCTAAAAGTTTCACTGAAGATGACTTAAATGGTGTATTATATTCTGAGTAGGAGCTATTTCGCTTATTAAGAGGCGACCCCATTTGTTAAAGATGGACTTAATCATTGAAAAGTCTCGCCCATGGAAATGGCTTTTGCGCTGCAGAGCGAGGATGGGGGCGATTTTAGGAACGATGCGAGAGAGATCGTTTAATCCTTTTCCCCGATACTTTCCCAATTAGAAAATTCAAATGGAGTCTGGCGACGGCGTTACACAGTCCTCTCCAGCGTGGGGATTCATCACAAAAGCGAAGCAAGTGGCGGGGAGCCCTTTTTCGCAGACCACAAAGGGAAAAGAGGAGAATGTTTTCGAAGGATTAATAAAAAAAGAAGGGACGAAGGAGGAGAGGGAAGGGGAGGCAACGCAAAAACGGGGAAACTGCGCAAAAAAATAAACAGGAAGGCCCCTCGTATGAAGTTACGCGGAAACGAGTGAAAGAGACAGGAGGGGAGTCTGGGGGGCGGGAGGGGGGGGGAAGAGAGAAAATTTGTGGAGGGGATAGAGTTTGTTTAATGCGCTGAGGGGTTTTAAAAAGCATTTCTCGTCTTATTAATGCTGCGCAAACAGAAGAAACTTTTTCATTAGGGTGTGCTTGAGAAAATTTCTTCCCGCGCCCTCTTCCTCAGAAGAAAAAATTACCTTCCTCCCCTTCCCTACTACTTTTCTTTCAAAATTTGTCGACTGGTCTCTCCTTCCTCCACCCCTTCTTCAAATTCTCTATCTGCCCGTTCCTCTACAAGGCTCCCCTACCTTCTCCTCTCCCTCGCTGTATTCACCTCCCCTCACTACTGACTCTCTCTCTCCCAGTGAAAAAATATTCCCCACATTTGGACAATGCCATCAAAGCTCCGCCAGTGCTATTAACAATAACAATGGCCTGCTTATTTCGAAAGATTGGAGTTCTAACCTGGAAATCATTTTACAAAAATCTTTACCTACCTATCGTAGTATATGGAAATGAACTAGTTGCTCTGATTCCCAGATAGCAATGATCAATATGAATAATACGAGAGATGATCAGTTTTGAGGATTAAATAGAAGATTACTGGAAGATTAATGGAGGAATTTGCCGGCCCCGGTGGCGGTGGGTTAACGTCCTCGTCTGCCAACCCAGAGGACGTGGGTTCTATTCCCACCTAGGTGGCTTTTCCTCCACTTAGGGCTTGGGTGTATGTAATTGTCAAAATTTTATATCAATGTTCAAAGTCCCATGTAAAGGTCAAAAGTGCTGTTTTCGGGATAATGCAAGATAAATAAATAAATAAATATCCTCGATAGTCTTAAAAAGTAAAAAGGAATCCATAGAAGTGGGAATGAAATTCAGCAGTGAGATAAGGCAAATTTTTCCGTGAAAACTACAGGAGTAGGCTGTATGTAAAAGGTCGTGATGGAGACGGACGAATGATTTTCGGTAGGTTTGTGTCTACATATATGGTGCTAATTCCATTACAGTGATTAAAATTGACCTTATTCGCCTTTCACGTGAAAGTGTTACTTTGTCAAAAAATGTTCAAACCATGCAAATAATTGCCTTTTTCAAGCAATTCGGCGTTTAGAAATCAGTACCATTCTTTCGTGGATCTTCCGGAGAAGTCAATTTTCGACGTTTCGACCAGGGGGTAGCGTTTCCCGCGGGAGGCGATTTCGACAGCGCCGCTACTACCGTCACTCCGATATGACTTACTTTGACCAAAATTTTGAGACGAAAATTTCAGTTGCATGACAAGCCTTCGTGAGGATACGTCAATTACGCACGTCGTCACGGCCCCGCACGCAAAATCGTGCCAACTGTCGGTAACTTCAAGGAACTTGAAAGACGGGATTTGATTGCACGTATCACGCAGCGATTTTTTTTTCTAAGGATCAAAAGGCGTCAAAAACAAAGCAATTAGGCAAATGGCAGGCCACCTTTCGTTTCTCTCTCAAATATACAGTGGCGAGATGAAAGGTAATTACGCATTTTTCCTCCGAATTACATAATTTCGATGTCGTACACTTAATAATTTTAGACTCGTTCCTCTACTCTAACATCTGCTGTCTGCTAAATGTCCCAATGAAAAGTGACTCCCAATGAATTTCGCCGCGTCATAGAGTCCAATAATTACGTACGTACGCACAAGACGACCTATCAAATAGAAAGGATCAAGTTAAGCAAAAAAATATAGACAAATGTTTGGGTGTTACGCTGACGTTAAAGTTTTTCATAGGGAATCGGGGGGACATTCGGGTCAATGTTAACGATGCATCATCTCATTTGACAGGTTGTAAAAACATGTAGTGAAAAGGAATGAGAGGGGTGTTACTCCGTTCAAATAGGCCAAGCTGGTATTACGTGGAAAGCGTTTGGATCTATGGGAGAAAACTTTTAAATTAAAGAATCTGAAAAGGTTTAAGGAAAACCCTCTAAGTTTGGTTCAAAATTGCTACGAGAATAAAATAAGCGCGATGGATATGTTTGGAGGAATTAGGATGGGAACTCCTAGATATACGGAAAGATCATCCAAAACACATTTAATGATTAGACTACTGGGATAAAATAATATAGTTAAACACTAACGCCGACGGATTCAAGTACTGGTTCTTCCCTCACACAACACGAAATCATAACGAATTCGAAAAAAACTGACTATTTTTGTTAAAGATAAAAATTTATTGGTTTAATCAAACGAATCAATTATTGTTTAACGTATATGGTAATTTACGTGCGCATATGTTTGAGTGTATGTGTATGTTTGTGTATTTAAGGAAATTTTATTAAAATAAATGCATAAATTAACCTTTGTGCATGAGTGGTTGTTTCTTTAACTCCCCCTGCCAAACTCCCTTGCGGTGGGTTGCAGGGTGCTGCGTCGATATGGATGCAAATAATGAATTGCCTTTGAAACAAACCAAAAAGTAAAATTTCCTATGAAATAAAATTACCGCACCATTTCTCTTTAGGTGCGGCGGAAGAATTTCGTATTCCACTCATATTTTCCTTCATAAAAACGCATCCAGAAGCCAAAAGCGAGCAATGTCTGACATATCATGCACCTGCCTCCGTCGAAAACAACAAAATCAACGTTAAGTTTGAAAGCAATAATAATTTAATGGTGAAACAATTAAAAAATATACTAAACCAGTAAATCAAATGTATATTGAGGCAGTTTTTTTATTATATTGTTATCAACGGGGAATATGAAAGTAGGTGTGACTCCAAGGACCAACATCACCCGACAGTAAATTTAAAAACTAGGAAACGAAATATTTTCGTCACTTGTTATGCACATGTACAAGGGTAGGCTGAAAACTAATGCACACATGCTTGTAGACAACACACAAAATGATCTTTAGAAGCACTCCTGGTGGCATGAGGAAGTAACATTCCCCCTCAACACGCATGCGCAGGTTTGAGGCCATTACATTCACCCAGTGTAGATTTACTAGATTTAGAAGGAGTATTTTGAGAAGCGGATGTATGGAGACGTGCTCTAGTGCTATGTCAACGCAAGTGAAATAGCGTGCTGTTGTCGAATTTTTAATTGCTGAAAAAGTGACTCCTTCAGAGATTCATCGTCGTTTAAAGGTTCTTTATGGTGACGCTGCTGTTGATAGATCTATTGTAAATCGATAGTTAGTAAAATTTCGTGTTGACGAGCCTGGAAAAGTCATAATTGTTGATGGAACGCGCAGCGGACGTCCGATCACTGCCACAGACGATAAACATCGCAAAATCGCCGAAGATTTAATTCAAAATGACCGGCAAATCACTCAAAAGTGTATCGCAAACTATATTGGAATATACAAGGAACGTGTCGGCTTCATTATTGAACAATTGGGATACCGTAAAATCTGTGGACGATGGTTATCACGCCGTCTCACAAACGGGAACAAACAAAACCCTCCTTATTCCCCCGATCTTTCGCCTTGCTATTTTTATTTTATTCCTGAACTCGAGAGACACCTCAAGGGTAATCATTACACCTCGGACGATGAGGTGAAGGCAGCTGTCAAGTCCTGGATTGGAGAAAAGTCGGAAGTGTTTTTCAGTGACGAAATGAAAAAACTTGTTACACGTTGAGAGAACGGTGTTACCCTTAACGGTGACTATGTTGCGAAATAAACATATGATTTTTAAACTTAAGAATTGTACTTCAATGCACTTTTTTCCCGATCTTGCTATTTGTTTTCGTTCGCGCTCCACAAGCATGTATGCATTAGTTTTTAGCCTACTCTCGTATGTATGTATGAGGAGGATACGCAATGTGATAACCGAAATCACCCTCGTTTACGATGAAGTCAAACTCACAGACATGGGGCCGAAAAACGTATGTTCATACTAATGCGAGTGTGCACGACCTAATGCCCTTAATGTTTCTTATTACCAACACGTGGAGAGCTGCACATGGAAGGCGTATCAGATTATTTAAGTCGGGGGGGTCGCACACCCCCTTGCGACTCCGCGCCATCACCACCCTCCTTCCATCCCCCTCTCCCCTCGCGCAACCCCTCCTCCGAAATGTACCCGCTCCCCATAATTCGCCCACCCCATGCGAACGAAGGAACGTCTAGACCTCGGAGTTATTTACTCTGCCTGATGAAAAAGAATGGCTAGACGAGTGTGAGGGAGGGCTTGGCTTCAGGGGTTGAGTGCGGGGGTTGAGGGGGGAGTAAAAACGTCCCCCCCACTATCCAGAGGGGAGAGGAGGAGTGAGTAGGGATGGGTGGGGACGATAAAGGGAGTTGTTTGCTATACGGTAGATGGTATCTGTCGGGGCGGCAGCCGGTGGAAGGGAATTTCAATGCGGGGTGGGGAGCGTAAGGAGAAGGAGTGTTCACGTAACAAGCAGCAGATGGTGCATACTCCAAGGGGGTTTCGTGGGTGGGGGGGGGCCGAGAGATGATAAAAGAGCAATGCATTGTAACTTTCCCACAGGGGTGGGGTCATCGAGAGCTAAGTTGTGGCTGCTGGAGGATGGGTGGGGTACTCTGGAAATGGGACGCAGGAATTTCAGTGTATGTGCCGGAACGGTGTGGTGAGTATCCTCCGGGACTGCCTCCCCACCAAGGGGGTCCCATTTGCCCACCTTTGCCCCCGGGCAGAAGAGAGAGGGTTTTGGCCGGGAGCTACCGAACCGCGAGGTGCCCCCCCCCCCGGCATATCCGTGCGCAAATTTAAAACTTCAAAACATTTCGCCGCTCTTCGGCCTGGAAATCCGTCGCGGGAACGCAATCCACGGAATTTGAACCGTTAATTACCCCCCACCACCTTTCAACAAAAAAATTGTGACAGCTCTGGATGGAAATGTTCTCCGTCGAAAGGGGAGGAAGGAAGACGATAAACGGAGCCTTTGTTGAGGCAAATTACTCGAGTAATGATAAACTATAGTTATCCATATGCGTACTCTATTATTTTCAATGCTAATTTTTGTTGCGGCACAAGGGATGATTTTCTCTCAAAATTGGACGAAGAATTATCGAGTTTCCTACCGGGTGGGAGAGTTAAACGCCATTTCTCCGAAGGCAATGTCTAATTTGTTTCATCGTCTTCAGCGTGAAGTATAATAAATGATCTAACACTTTCATTATGACGTCAATGGCGGCGTTAGTATCTTGGAAGTCAGCGATGTACAACTCCAACTTCGGCGGGAGCTTTGTTCCTTCACACGGGTAAAAAGACGAAATGAAGCAAGTGAAACATTGAGCACTTACGTAGAAGGTACGGCAAAATTACTTCATGCTTGTAATTTGTCCCTCTCCAATGCTGGAACTATGTTTTGAGAAAAAATATAATTTCCAGCAACAAAAGAATTAGTTATATCCGAATATTTTTTTCTTGTTTTATCAAAATTTTTTTCAAGTTTGTGTCTTCAATTTTAAGGTGACGAGATAGTCCCCATAAGAACTTTCCCAAAGTGGAATATTTTTAAATTTTTAATGACTTCAATATTTTATTTTAATAATAAATGTTTTTTACGTTAAAATGGTAGATAGAAAGTTTACTTATGATAACGACAAATAATACATTTTTCAAATTATACCACAGATGCCTAAAAAGATATATTGATTTAATTCCGCTAATGCACTGATTTTAAATTTTAGATACTTCCTATTCTACTTTTTTCCAATTCTCAGACGTCAGTATATTTTCTTTTGACATTATATCACATTGGCTCATCTTTTTCCAGTATTATTACTAGTTTTATTAGGTAATTTATCGGTTAAGTTAGGTTTTTGGATGGACACAACTATCAAATAAATATTTTGTATTATTTTTATATGGATGCATATGAACTCCCTGCTTGAAGGAATATTATGTTTTTAAATAATAGGTTCATGGCATTAACGTTGCATACACCATCCTCGCAGCAAAGCTACTTGTGACCTCAATGTGGAAACACTGTAGGAACTTCCATGCATGTGCCCCTTAACTCAAATGACTATTTGCATGTATTTCATGAAACACTTCCCGGGAAGAATTCGGCATTCCTTACCTTAAATAGTGGCGCCGTTGAGATTTAACCGTACATGAATGTGTATCTCAAATGTTGCTTTGAATTAGGTGATCCCCTTTGCGCAAGTCATGAAAAAGTCATTTTACAAACTTTTGAAACCATCGTCCTGAACACTGAAAATAAAGCTTCTTTTCCATGAAGTGACGACAAGCAGCGACCTATATTAGCATTATGATTTGTCTAAAAGTTCAGGGTAAATGTACATATGCAAGAAGTAAATTGTTCATAAAATCAAAATGGAGAATTATGACTTGAATGCATTATGTTGCAATTGAATTCATTCAATTTCAACATAAGATTTTAATTTAATCTGGATCGTATCCCTACCCAGGAATTATATGATAAAAAAGTGCATTTGAGAGTAATGAAAAAAATAAATAAAACGATATCAACTGCCTTGTTATTTAAGAATTAAGATTTATTCTCCTATGCGGTAACGATAATTGCTTTTATTAGGCATGCATGAAATTACTAAAGGGAAAATTTATTGATGAATACGCTGGTATATACAGCCAAGAAATAATTCAACCCAAAAAGTGCTACGAAATAAACGAGGAGAGCGCTATTAAAATGATCTCGTAAAAAAAATTAAAAAGCCAACTTAATTAAGTGCGCGGATATAGTTTGAAATACAAAATTGCAAAACTGCATTAAAATTTGACGTTTTGATCAAACGCTGCCATAATCCTTTTACGAAAATTTAAGTAAAGGAGGATCTATCTGAAATGCAATCATTAATTGGGAAGCTATAACGACAAGAAAAAAACTTCATGCGGACTCCAATTTGAAAGCTAAATTCTCCGTCTCTTTCAAATGATCACTAGGATTAAAAAGAGTGAGCTAATAAACTTTCTCCAAAAGGAATGGAATGAATATCAAACGCAGTTGTTTGTATGGGAACCCGAGCTCAATTATTTGACCCGTGCATTCCTGTTTCAGCGATTAATGCCAATAGTATACAACCGCTACCCGATGCTCCTTTCCCACGGAGCGTAAAGAGAGAGAAGGGGGGAGGGGAGAGGGAGGAAATTTTCGATTTCCGCTCGGCAAAATCGCTTGCATGGGCCTCGTTAAGGACGACTGAGGTCACGAAGGCAGCCGGCAGAGGAGAAGTAGCAATACGCTCTGGCATTTACCTCCCTCCCAAACAATGTTCCAGAGTTTTAGTACTCTTTCCATAAATCAATTCCAGCCACCACCGGAATTATCTTTTTCGATTTGGTGGGGCTTTCAAGGGACACATTTATCCGCCGCATTCACTTGGGACCTCAAGGGGGTCGGGCGCTCCCTTTTAAATACTTGCAGTGCCACATGACGACGCTGATAAAACAACCCGCGAATCGTCCTTCCTCCTCTGCTCCCGGCGGAGGTCGAAATGGCTCACGGAGGAGGACGAGAAGGCGTATAACACATAACGAAACGACTGCCTTTTCAAGTTTTCAGTCGAGTTCACAAACACAAATAGCGAGAGGCATTCCGGGCAACATACACACACACATGCACTCAAAAACAACAAAAGAAAAGCTGAATGGCTGTACGTAACCTGTTCCTTAAATATTAGATGCGCCAACGCCGAGTATTTTTTTTTCGAAATTGGTTTCCGGCGTCGCACACGGAGTTTCAGCCGTTCCATTATCTAAGTGAGAGATCCCTCCCCCTCTCCATCTCCCCCTCCCCCCACCCCCCAGGAGTCCGCGGGAGGAATAAAAGAGAACAGGGCTCAACGCAGAGACACGCAAACTCTTCCATCACGCGAATTCGGAAATAGTTATCCGAAATACATGTTAAGAGGGGAGACAACGGTTTTCGTGATGTTGTTATCTCGCCGAACGACAATCCCTCATCTGGACAATTATTTTGATGAAATCGCTTTTAACAGAAAAGTTTTTAACGCGTTTAGCTTTCATAAAGCTCATGGTAATTTACTAATCTCCTTCAATTATAAAATTGTTATCTCTCTTTTTTTCAGACTAAAAGCTCAAATTTTCCTCTCTTACGAAGCCACCGAGTAGAGAATAAATTCATGATCAACTCACGTAACGTAGAGCTGTCCAAATGTTGAGTACAAATGATATCGAGTACGTGCTTTGAAATATTCGTGATACTTTAAAACGAAGGTTCTGTTACTTCTTTAATAAAATCATGTCACTCTTTGACTCTTGTCTTTCTTAAATAAACACTATGATCTTAGTACTTCACTGAAGTATTTTGAACCATGTTCGCATGGATAATTTTTTGAAATTTTTCTAGTTGAATCTATAAACCGTACGTATTTCATGACACCTCTCTGTCCTAGATAACGCCTCCTTTTCGTGTCATAATCGAGTTTCCGGAAGAATAGAAATATGATATTTGTTAAATTCATAATTTTTAAATAAAATTATGCGAGTTCTTCTTATGGGCGAATGACCTCATTAATTTCATATCAGTGTCAATAAATCTAATTGTTTTCATTTATCGCGTATCCCCTCGTCTTTTTATTGCTTTTATTTATTAAAGTATTTGATTAATTTAACTTGTGATGGTCAGGCTTTTCAAATACAGCGTACACGCTATCTCAGTGGATGTTTTATTCGACGGTTAATTTGATTCTGCGATTTTTAACTTTGATCTCCGAAAGGAATCAATTAAATGAATCACAGCTGGGGTATTCGGTTTCCCTGGAAATCGTCCTATTTGCGGAGTTAATACGGAAGTTCTCGTACAGAAGAAGAGTTCATCGCTCACTGGAAAACGACTCGGGTGAGGAAATTCTTTCCGAGAGAAAATAGCAATTTAGAGGGCGAAACGGAAATTAGCAGGAACATGTTGAAACCTTGGATAAAACAATTTGAACCTACTTCGATTTTACTGAAAATATGCATAATATCTGCGTGCCCGATCAAAGTATAAACCATGGTGTATAGTAAACATAGGAGGTAAGGTCCCAGCTGAGTTTGGAAAAAATTAATTTTCGAGAATGGTTTCGCAACGAGCACGTACTATTTACAGTGGAACTTTGGTAAAATATAAATGATTGCCGAAAAAGCTTTATAACCCAAACGAAGGGAGCTACAAACTTTTATACAGCAACTTACTACAGTATCTTAGTTAAAAATACTCCTCTACCTTAAGGAGACGAGTTACAAGCATTGTTAAGATTGCAGGAGTTAGAATAATGGCTGAGAGCTTGACTCCCTGAGAGATACTTCCGTATATGCCCTGTGTAAACTTGTAGCTAACAGATTAGAGGGAAACGCCCGCGCGACCGACTCATTCCAAAAGACGGATTGAGCTGGGACCGAATTTAAAAATGATGTGTTTAAATATAGGAATTTAACTATAAATGGCCATTCCTTAAGTGATGCGCATTTATGTAAAGGGAATGTGGCTTTACTAAACGATTTTCTCAGACTATTAAAAGATCACAAAATTTATGTTATGATAGCGAATTTCTCTTTCTGCTAGCCAAAAAAATCTCAAATAAAAGTCATTATATAGTGGAAATCGTGTATTTTAAAGCATTTAGAGAAGGGAAACTTGACGCACACCTTGCATGACTGAATAGCGACCATGTAACTTGCATGAAAAAGACAATGCTTTTAAGCAAGTTTTCTTTTTCTATTGAGAAAAATATGATTTTAGTAACAGTACTTGACTGAATGAGTTTAGCCCGACGAAAGCATGCATGAAGCTATTTAGAATTTCTCCCCCTAATCATTTCTGGTGGTTAATGAATTGAATGTGTTCAAGAACTGTCAAAAAATATATATGAAATGTACGGTTGATAAATTAATGAAAGAAAATCTTCTCGTTATAACTAAAATATTTTTGAATGTGAAGAGAATCTATTTTTTTATTTTTCTTCGATTGTTAGTGTAGTAACTTCCTTTCTGATGGTCATTAGTAAAGCAATTAGAAAATACTTATTTCATACGAATATTTGGTATTTTTACTCGGAATTATATGTTAATATTATTGAATGTTTTTATTGGTTTCTTAATGGGGGTGATGTGATGATTGCTCTACGCAGCAATAAAAACACGAACGACAAAGGTGAGCTACAAGAGGTTTAGAATGTACACAAAGCTCGCTAAAATTTGCATCTTATAAATTTTAAAATGAATCTCTCAACGTGAATAAACACTTATTTCCATAGAAAATCAGTAGTGTCTAAAATAATTGAAGATTCCAAAATATCAGTATTTTTCGAAGATTCTTTACAACGAATATAACTACGGAATGTAAATATCTGTCATAATTATTTAATTAAATGAAATTAGTTTAAATACCACACTATTGCTAATTGAAAGTAAATTACATGAGAACATTAAGTGATTGTATAGAAACGTCTGTTCACTAATTAATATCATAGAAGAACATAAATAACTTACAGAGGGGTTAGCTGGACAGGATGGTAAATGCGTTGTAGAAAACCAGAAACGGATCGGTGCTGTATGCAGATAATTCGGTGGAGAAGAGAGGGGTAATTGCTTGACAAGAGATAATCTGCGTATAGTCACGTAAAGAGTGAAACATCAACAGACGACTGAAACATCTATAATTCCGTGCTGCTGTTGCGGAGGACTTGCTCCAATGCGCTACCGATGACTCAGGTTTTCTAAAAAAAAGGTCATAACTTGAGGTGAGTCATGGGTCTACGGCTATGACCCTGAAGCAAAAGCCCACCCAGTCCTCCCAAAATTCGGTTGACAATACAAAGGAGAATGTGGCGAGGCAGCTGATGACCATTCCGAAAAATGACTTTTGTAATTGTTTTAAAAAGTGGAAGATATGCTGGGAGAGGTGTGTGAGGCCGCTAGGGGAGTACTTCGAAGGGATCTAAGGCCTTATTTTTCTAGGCAGGTTATTTTTCTTTAGCTATTGTGTGACTGGATACTTTCCGGACTGACCTCTTATGTTACGACAGTTCGTGCGACTGTAGTAAATGAGTTTGTAATCAAAATTGGGTTTTTTTTTGCGGAAGGGATCAAAAAACGGAGAGCGAATAAAAATTGCATCTCTGAAATCTAGTCAATTTCTTTCGTCCTTGTAGTTATATGCCAACACTATTGTCTATTTTTTTAAAAAAGGACTGAATCACTCGATTCAGCTAAATTAGTTTTTAAAATCGGAAGAGGAAGATGAGGAATACCGCAAGGGGGGTCATGGGTCACTTGCTCATTTAATGTGCATTGAAATAGCATTGATTACTCGTAGTCTCCCAGGGCTGACTGGCACACGCTGCAGACCATGCGCACATGAAATATCAAGTCGTTTCCTAACCGTGCAGTAAAAATATCTCGGACCACGGTTTGCAAAATGCATGCCACAAATAAGCTCTACTCGTTTCCCGGAGCAGTGGACCCCGGGAAAATAATAAGAATTGAAAACCATATGATAAAACTTTCTTAGCAATCAAAATTGGCGTTTGGAATGCCTTAGGATTGTGATGGGTAAATAAAAAGGGAAGGGAAGAAAGAGGATGGTAAACTTACTTAGTGAGTGGGCCTTAATGCAAAATTCGCAACAGATAGAAGAGGAATTCAATCAAAAAGGTCTGCGCTAGTCTTCATCTGGGAACTTTTGAGCTGATCTGGATATTTTTCAGAAATTATCCTCTAAAATTAAAGGATAAAATTTTAACTTAACTCGTCTCAAAATTTAATGAGCATCATTATCGTTCCATGAATATAAAATATCAAGCTATAAAATTTATATAATAAAAGAGTATATATCATGGTATAGTCTGAATAAATAGGCTTTTGATATAAGTTGGAGGTCTAATTTTCAACTTGGATCCTCCATTTACTTAATGAGTGCTGGAAAAAAAATATGAACTTCGAAATATTCGAGATGACAGGGCGCGGAAAAATATTTTTTTCCAAAATTGGCTAAGAAACAACTGCAAAAACTACAAAAAATTAAGCTTCCTCATTCCTGAGGATAAGGTACACTAAAAATAACTGATATCATACAGTAAAAAGAAATATCAGAAGATCAAGTATGAATTTGAATTGAAAACTCGTGATTATATAACATTTTAACTTAAAAGAAGGTGATAGAGAAACGTCGCAATAAATATTTAGAAACTTATCCTCTTTATCGACTTAAAATGCTCTGATAAAGCACACATCATGACAATGAAAACTATTGATAAGAGAATTTCTCCAGCGTTACACTCAAACGATAAAACTACACAAAGCAGAATAAATTATGATTCATACTTGTAGGAACAAAAAGATAGGATGAAGTGCAATTAAAGGAGTTTACAGGATCACAGTATACTCTCTTTATTTTGTAGCGTGAATGAAATGTTATGTATTTCCATGTAGTGTATGTCTCAGAGGCCTTACATGCTTACGACAAGTCCCTATTAATTTTGGCATCTAGATCAATTTATTGTATTAAAATACGTAAAATAATGGTGAACTCTGGAAATGAGAAAAAGCATAACTTAATATTACTTCCCGACGACTTAGGAATCATCCAAAACACAAAGGAAATCCTTCAAAGAGCTGTATTGAGATTAGAAACAAATTGCTAAAGAATAAAACCTTGAAATTATCTGTCCCGGAAACCAAAACAGTGTCTCTAAAGAAAACATGTTTTGTAAAGAAATCGCACTTGAATTACTTTGGAACATTGGTTGGTTATAATGGAGCATACGACATAGACAAAATCTGCATTGCTTTGAACATATACCTGGAATCATCCATTTAATATTTCATTCGATATATTTCACGTATTAGATATCCGTTCCGTACGGTCCCTAAACACTATTTACTTATCACGAGAATTTCTTTTTACGTACTTTTCCTACGGTGTTTCTTTTCTCTTGTTCGTTTTTTCGTAGCTTCTGTCTACCTTCATACTCTCTAAAAACCTGGCTACTCTCTTCCTCCGCCCCGCTTACTCAATGTTGCCCTCTATTGCGGCCTTCAACATCCAACTACCTTTCAGTATTTACTCAATCCATTTTCTCTGACATTTTTGGATTCCCCAAACAATTTCCTCTCTTCCCCCATCCTATTGAAAACTTCAACATTTGTCTTCTTCTCTGTCCAACTTATTTTATCATATCTCCAAAACCTCCAATCTACGGTTAACATATTGCCTCAGAGTTTGAATAATAAAAAAAGTAAAAATGATTATTCTTAAAAAAATGGCAACATCAACTTTAACGCACGGCAATGAAACATGAGTCCCATCACAACAAGAAATGAACAAAATTAAAGCGATTCTAATGAGGTAAACCAACAGTTTTAGAGTTTCCACAATTAAGGACATAAACTATCCAGCCAAATTTAATTACATCATCAGAGGCTGATGTTTCTCTGTAAGGAAACCTAGTCTTATGATTAAAAGATATGTTAAGGGAAACGCAAATTTTTATTTAATCTCATTAGTATCCACGTAGAGTTTCACAAAGTTTCAAAACACAACCTTCCGAGATGAGATTTTTGAGAAATCTCAAATCCTGTTATCTTGCCGATCAGATAAAATACGCAATTAAGATTGCTAAAAATTTATAATATAAGGAAAGGATGAAATAATACAAGGGAAAATGGAAATTTCACAATTATTGAATCGGTGACAATAGGTTACGCAAGCTAATAAGGATATGAAAAACCTTAAGGTTGACCGAAGAAGAATGAGAGGAATTCCACATTTGAAGTTGGAAGAGGCAACTTACCTAATGAATGAAATGCCGAGGAAGGAGAAAATTAATATTACAATACAATATTCTGTGGTAAGCATTGGAACAGATGATTAAGGGTATTTGATCTAGTCGAGAAAAGTTAAAGGGAATGGTGGCAGTGGAATGCAATGGTGGAATTCCTTATCAGTTTCGGGTTCGACTGAAGATGAGCATTATTATGGTTGGTAAATTAAATCGACTGTAGGAAATTTCAGGAAACAAACAATGAACTAGTTTAATTCAATCAATTTACTGAATATCGACGCCCATCTAAGTGAGTTATTTAAAATATTTCCGTGTTCTAATTTTTATTATTAATTGATATTTTCGTTGCTATACTTTAGGATAACCGAGAAAGTTAAGTAATAGGTTCTATACAATAACTTCAATCGGGTACAAAATTGTTCGGCTATATTATTGCTAAAAAAATTATTACTGGGTTCAAGTTACGCGCAGCTCAAAAGTAGTGGCGTACGTGGCTGATTTACACCTGACAACAAACCCGAAATTCAGTCGCCACACTGGTATGGGCGCGGAGAATATGCACGGAAATGGTTGTCGAGGTAGGGACTCTTTCAGCGAGAATTTATTATGATTCAGAAACATCGTTAAATTAGCGATTTAAGCTGAATCTAGCAAAAAATGCATCTATCAGTTGTGTCTGTGTAAATTCAGGCAAATACAAACTAACCAGAAAAATAAATTGCTCTGGAATTCGTGCCAAAGAACAGGAAGTTATTTTGTTCAACTGAGGCTTGATAGAGGAAAAATAAATGTTTCAACGATTGAAAACAGCCCGAAGGTGTTGGAAACAACACTGGATCCGTTGAAACATATGCTACAATTAGAAACAAATAAAAAAATTAAAGAGTCGAAGTAAATGAGAAGATTGACTCTCTCTGAAGTATTACCTCTGATTCTGTACTCTTACATACATGAAATTGATGTTCTCTTTAATTGCTAAAAGATTTCAAACGTCACTGTAATTTATTTTATTAATTCTAAAAATATAATAGCTAATGTTGTGTACACACACGTACAAACTGATCAGTAATGAGACTTCTAAAATAAGAATTATTTTTTAAGAATTTGAGGACTTCATTTTTTCTACTTTCAGGGAGAAATATTTTTAATAATATATTGACTTTACAGATACTTACCAGGGTAAATTCAGCGACATGTTCCGAACAATTCTTAGCAACTATGGGCGAGGACCAATTTCGTGGCGGTGCGAGGGGAGAACGAATGGTTGCCCTCCAGTTTTCTCTGTTTCGTCAAAGGGGGAGAGTTCTTCCCGGTGGGTGGACCGCCCTCCTCACCCCCGTCAGACGTCGATTCCATCATCCGCCCCACATCCTCCCCCCACCCACCCACCTCCTCCACATCCCCCCTACCGAACGCCCCTTCGACGCCGGCACGGACTCGGCAATCGAGAACCCAATCTTCCGGGGTGGGGAAGAGAAAACGCCTCCTCTGCACCCTCCGTCCCCCAAGGGGCCGCACTTTAGGTGGTCTCTTCCCATCCTGCTCACTCTTCCCGGCCCTCCACGTCCTGTGCACCGTCGGCGTCCGCCAAGGCACACTCGGGTCGGGAAAATCCATTTCGGGGTAGATCAAAAGCGCGCACTCGAGGAATGATCCGCACCCGCAAAGCCATAGGGGCATGAAGGGGTTCTAGGGGGCGTTCTCTAACTGGGTCGTCCGAGGGAAAGGAGAGCAGAGACGTAGGCGTGGCTGGCCTTTGAAAATTGTGCTGAAAACGATTGATTTCTCCTACGGTTTACACATTGCTGATGTGTGTGCATTGTGCAAAACTTAGGATTAATACAACGGTGAATAGAGTTGATTCGCGTAGAGTTAACCTTGTTAAAATTGTATCTTAAGGTTGCAATGGCAGTTCAAATTTGTTAAAAATCATAGGCTTATTACAAGACACGTACCGCTGCTGCTGCGTAACGACTCGGCGCAAACAAACGCAACACCTCTCGTTTTAGTCGTCAGATGTGTCGCTCGATTTTTGATCACACCTTGTATATTAAGGAGCGCACATCGTATTCCAAAGTTTGAGCATCATCGTCAAGTTGAAGTACGTCCCTCGTTGTGCGCCGAGAAATTTAAAGAACATGTATAACCGTGATTGATTTACCATGCATTTCAACACAAATTAAAATAACACAGTTCACTCTCAAAGAGCGGGATTCTCATTAATAGTTATTGATTTTTAAGTCTACCCTGTATTAGTAGGCAATTACTTTCAGCGTTTTAGCTTATACATGCTATGTTCAATTATTTAACGATAGTGTTACTAAAAAGCGTTACGATAAAGTGTGCAATCTCGAAAACACAGCTTACAGAACATAAAAGTACCTATGGTGAATATGTTTTAACCTGTAATTGATATTCAAAAAGCATTCATTCAGATGACACATTTTATATTCTTAAATGGTGTTAATGTATCATTTCAATATTTTCCCCAAGTTCCATCCAAAAATGTCTTTAGGTATTCATCAGTACTTTGGAAGAATTGATAAAAACTAAAGTTCTTTAGTGATATTATTTATTTAAATTTCTGCTTATAATGTATTATCGCGGAAAATAAATCATGAATCAGATATCTGAGATAAAAAGCTTATTTCAGGACAACAATAAAACCAATTTAAATAGGCAAAGAAAATTAATTATTTTATTTAATTTCCTTCGACTTTAGGATAAATTTTTTTAAAAGTTAATGTTTGTTCAAAAGTAAATCGGAAAAAATGAGAATATAATCCTAAAAAACCAATTTATTTGGAGATCAATATTTAAACCGCACTTTGATAAGTCTTCACAATGCCCTCAAATCCATGTAATCTTACTAGCCAAAATTGAACGATGGAATACTGATATAAATACATTAATACAGTGAATTTAGCATGAATTTACCTTAATTTTAAACATTTTATGTCATTGAAGGGGCTTTACAAGTAAATCCGTAGCTCCCCTAATGTTTCACCCGGATTTAATGGCTACATACAATATTCTAAGAGCAAAATGAGGGGAGGGAAACTATTTTTTTAATCTGTAGTATTAATTTCATTCGCTAGTCGGATAAAAGTCATCCCAGGATTGAATATCAACACTATTTTGATGGGTTATGACGACTGCGAACCTTTCATAATTTCCAATACTCTCACGCCCGTTAAACATTTGGCGCTTAACCAGGAAAATAATGCTCTCTGTCCGTTAGTGAAGATTAACCCCTTTTGAACTTTTTTTTTCGGACAGAATTTCACAAAATTTGCGCACATTAACTCCTCGGATCCGCAGCACACTCCCGCGTAATCAATAAATAATAAAAAAGAGGAGAAGAGCCAAGAGAGTCCGCATGGAATAAAAACTGATTCCCCGGGAGATAGGCCCCTTTTATCGCGGTCCTAATGACGCTTTTATTTTCTCGGGGGAGCAGTTGAACTCGGGCCCGAAAGACGAGAATTATTCCTATGCGAACACACAAAAGAGAATCCTTTTATTCCCACGACTGCATGCGCAGTATCTCCGTATTTTTATGCATTATTTCGTCACGAAGCGCACCGTAAGCAATTTCACTCCTCCGTGACTCCGTCAAAGTACCATCCCCCCCCTCTCGATCTATTGGTCTTCCGAGCGGTTTTTCTCCTCCTCCCTCCCAATCCCCTCCCTTTTTAAAACAAACCCCTCCTCTCGCTTTGAAATCCATATTGTTCTCATAACCCCAGGGCGCCGACGCCGGTACATTTTTTTCTCTCCACATTGCTCCCTTTATTTCTCATTTTACTTTATCGCTCCAACAAAGGGCCGAAGCAGCTAAATCAATAGTGAGAGCCGTAAGCCATCCTATAAAATGTTTTTATGCCGGAGATTCCATTCCTTCCACTTTGCCGATATCATTTTTTCATGCTCCGGCGGCACTATAAAAGGAGACATTCCGAAATTGCGATCTGAACCTCCTCTGCCAGATTGTATCGATGTGCCATTAAAAATTTAACGATAAGACAAGGTACATTTCCCAAAGTCGTTTACCCCCCCCCCCAGTTTATAGTGGCAAAGGGGATCACTTCTGCGCGCTTACAAATCACGGATATCTTTTGAGTTCCCATTTTTGACTGCTGTGTAGATAAGAACATGCACGAGGGAGTGAAATAATAGCGCTATCCCGACAATTATGCAACCCACGGTGCAAATATGTTCGTGAGTGAGTGCGTCCAATTCGCCCCTTCGTGAGAATTTGAACAAAATTATTATCAATAACGGTGGTCTACCCTCCATTTTCGACGGAAACCAGTGCTTTAAAGTCTGATATAAATGTATATACACTTCTATTCCCCGCTTGAGAGTGCGCTAAAAATCCTTTAAACATAGTGGTAGTAGTTTTAAGGGGAGGCAACCGACATCTGAGGTCATTTGCCCCATTAGAGATGGGCAGGAAAAAGAATGACGGGTGGAGAGAAACCCGGCGTCGGCATTAGCCTACTCTTAACGAAAGGCGCCAAGAGGTCCACAGCTTAACGTCCCATCCGACGGACGTCGTACTCACTCAAAGTGCTCTCCACAAAGTGCGTGAACAAAGTGAGTAGGCATCGGGATACCACTTAAAAATGAATTCCGCCGTCGCGATTCGAACCCGGGCCATCTAGGAGGGAGAACCTGTACGTTAGCCACCACACCATCCCGATCACCGCTTTAAATACATACATTTAAAGTGAACCATTCATAAACTCATAATGCATCACAGTATGTCTAATATTTTCCACCCTCTGCCTGACTTACACAACATTCTCCCCTCGGTACTTCCAGTGCTCAACATTCCACCGCCACTCAACATACCCCCCAGCCACATTTCCTTCCTTCTCTGAACTTATTCCAGTAACTACCTTTCCTCCCTTAATGCCATGTCGAGGAATCTCTAAATTATTCAAACCATAGCATTTCATTTCCTACCGTTTGACCATTCCATCCCTCCACGCACCAACATTTCGAAAGTCACCAGTCATAACATAACACCACCATAACAAGTAACTCTCCCGACTAAACATTTTATTAATATTGTCTAAAATATTATCATCAACTCCTTCCTCTTGGCAAAAACCTGTTTGCCCCACGCAATTTATCAATAGATGATGGAACTATCAAATCAAGGTTTTACATGATACATATGCAAACTATTAAGTATTAAACATCGATTGATTTATCTGTTACTCGCCGTACATTGCCTCCTTCCTTTCTTCATGCACCTACCTTGGAACTTCTTGTATACCGTTCAAAACTCTCATTCCACACCTCCCTCTTACTAACATTCTCCCATCCATCACGCTCTTGGCAGTATTCCACTATCTCTCAAAATATTCCTTTACCATATTTTCGGCCTTCTTCGAAATTCACCAATCAGCATCCTTACATCTCCAAACAAATTTAAAACTTCGTCGTTAAGTATTCCTTTCTGCTCAACTTATTTTATTCATTCTCCCTTAGATAAACATCTCAAAAGTCTCCTAATGAACGATTATCGTCTTTCCTCAAAGGTCAGGTTTTGAATCCATATCCAAAGTCTCTACAAATCTTTTCTTTACCTCTTTACTTTGCATAACTCTCATCAGTTCCCTTTTTCTCTCTGATGCTTCTTTCGCCAACGTTATCTCTCTCTCTCTCTCATAATTACCCCACTGCTACTCAGTTTTCCCTCCAAAATACGACTACACAAATACGTACCAAAGCCGTTCCATCTTCTGTAGCTTATTCTCTCTTTTTCAAATCCTGTTTAACTTTTTCTTCCCACTTCTTAATATTAATTAAATATATTTTTAATTAAACTGAGCGCTGAGACCCCGCTTTCTTCCAAGACCCTCGCGTTGGATCGTAATTATATCAATAGCCTCGACTCAAGTACGCCACCGCCCCTTACATCAGGATTAGCGAGCGCTTTTCCCTTGAATCCACTCCGTCGTCATGTGTTCAGGGCCGTTTAAATCCCCCTTGCCCACCTACTCTCCTCTCGCGCCCTCTACGGCTATCCGGATGCTGCTATAACCACACCCCTCACCGGTGGAACCCCACAAATATGTAATACGGGGTCCTAACCCCCCCTGGCGGAACTCTGGACTCTCTTTCCCTCTTTCCCCCCCTACTGCCTGCACTTCGCCTTAATCACATTCATCTCCCTTCACAAATTAGGCCGAAAGCCTGCTCCGGCATCAAAAGTTCCGAGATAACCATATTTTTTTCTTTGATCTCTCTATCATTATTTGTCATTAGGGGTTGGCAGTGGAGAATTTATTTAGGTAATATTCATCCGTTCTTCCTCGTCTCTTGGACATTTTTTTTCGTAAATGTCGTGCATTTCAAGTTCATTCGTCATGTTACATGCGTTAATTTTTCCCCGTCTAGTGAAGTATTTTACTCCTGTGGAGAACTGCACCTTTGGGGATATCATTCTTCTTTTCGGTGTTCTTATTCATTAGGAATCAAGGAAAATATTTAAGACACATCCAACTTCATTGGGCCATGGTTGAGTTTTCCTTCTTGTTTTTCTTTTAATGCTATTTTTATTGTTCCACATACTTGCTTACTAGGGATGAATAGTCTAGATCATTTTCTTAGTCACATGTCACGTATTCCTTATTTTAGTTGTTTGCTGTTTTTCCGAACTTAGGGAGATAGCTAATTTTTTAACTATGGTTTTAAAATTTAGTCCATCATGGCCTTTTTATTTGGATAGCCAGGAAAATATCGTATTGGTTTTTTAAAAAATCTCTTATTTAATATAGATAGAATTTGAGCTCATTCTTCATCCAAATCTCGTTTCGTCTTTCAACAAAATAATCAGGTAATGAATAACTTCGGAGTTACGGCGTTACAGTGAGCAAATAATCGGTTTAGACGCACCAGCAACATCAATATACTCCTGATCAAACAAGACGACGTACTATATAGTATTTACAGAACAGCGCATTAAGAGTTCACTCTGCAAAATTATGCATCATAATACTAAAATTCTCCATCACGATTGACTTAATGGAAGATGAATCTATGAAATTTAGTCTCTTCATCAACAAAATTGAATATTTATAGGTTAAAGTTATTGACGTTTCACGTGTCTACGTATTACTATTTCGGTTCTCACTGTTTCGGAAACTAAAAATAGCATCATTTTCATCTCTTTTCATGGTGATGTGCTGAGATTATGAAGGCTGCAGAGCTTATAAAGTGGAAGGCAGATCCTTACAGAAACTCTTCTGTTTTTTCCACCTCTACGGAATCTAATCACTGAGCGCGCACCCGGCAAAAATCTAATTTTTCAAACCTCCTCCCCCCTTTCCAAACCTCGCCCCTTCTCCCCTCTTTCAACTTCCTTATTTATGGCTGGGGATGGGGAGGTGGATGCTCGGAGAGGGGCGGCAGAGTGGAGAGTGGAGGGAGGAGGGAAAGAGAGGGATTTGGTGGAGGGGAGAATTTTTTAAATTTAATCCGCCGGGGCAATCTTATTCACGGGATGGGAAATGAGTTCCCTCCTCTCGTTCCGGGGGCGTTCGTTCCAAAGATTTCTCTCGCGCGCGTGAGGCGTCATCGAAGTCTCGTCTTTTGCGCTGATCGTTGCTTTGTTGTTTTTATCCGATCGCCGAGTCTTTTGCGCGTGAAAATTTCAGTTCAGTGATCTCCACATCTTTCCATATAACCCTTTTGATGACGGCAGCAATGATATTTATAAAGGAAGGAAGCTTTCACAGGAGAACAAGACGCAATTCGATGTTTAGATGTCTGGGTTTTCGATATAGTATAAAATCGTCACTTACAAAGTATAGTCTGTTTCTTTTTATAAACTTCGCGATGAGGTTTCTGTTTGACTTGCTGCCATTTTCTTGTGCTCCCTAATGCATGTTTATTTTGACAATATGAAAACTACATGGTTCAACTACCTCTCACGTGAAGGTTTATGGCGTTCAAAAAGTGAACATTTTCTTAGTCGAAATTAGGATCCTCCAATATCATGACTAACACATTTGTTTAACATTGAAACAATTTCAAAGGAACCTTGAAATGACACAGGCACTTTAATGAAACTAAAGGACGAAACATTATCTAGTTTTGTTCTTAATATTGTGTCTAGTCCGTCATATCATAAGATGAAATTATAATATTTCAGTAATATTTTACAGACTCAAAATTTCGGATGAATAACAATGAAATTATCGTGCAACCGCATGGTACCTTTTATAATTATTTTTTATCCTTGTAAAATATTTTATTACCAATTTATATTATACTGTGATTCATCGGAATCAAAGAGGAAGGCTGTAATTAAAGTTCATGTCTTGTTACATAATATTTTGAGCTGCAAAAACAAATGGACAAATTGAGCTTTTGAGATGTTCACAACTTGACACTAATTCCTTCAGATCTTCGGCGTTCTCCTTCCTCACGGCTGTATTCATTCGACCTCCTTTTCAATTCCGTTGCTCGTCCCATTTCTTTTTCCTTATTTAATTATTTTTGAACGTTGCATAAAGCCATGCGTCTTAACTCTGAGAACTCTCAACCAATATTTATTTAATATCGGTATAATTCAGTTAAAGGTGTTTTATTGGAAAGAATAATTCATTTTACATTTATTTTCATTTTTCGTTATCATTAATATCACATTGTCATGGAAAATATTTTAGCAAATCAAATGAATTTCGGAGGCATCATAGTTCATTTTAGATTGCGCAACGTGTTGGAAAGGACTAGCAAAATAAGTTTCATTCCTACCTCTCGGACGGGTTTTGTCGTTTTCGAAATAGGGTTTACCAATTGGCGAGGATTTGCGATGTCATTCGCGGACAGAGATCGAGTCGGGACGGCGGCATGAGAGGCGTGCTATGGTCATTTGGCGCTGGACTTCCCGAGAAAGGTCTGCATCGCGAATGGGGATATACCAAGCCCCTTGCACCATGAATAGCGGGGAAACTCTACGTCGGAATACTCTCCTCTGTTTGAATACGTGACCGCTCTTATTTGCAGTCTCCCTTGGTACTCCCGAAAGTTTCGCCGCGGAAATGAGGTCATAAACATATTTCCCCCGCATCCACATCTCTCCTTCCCACCCACCACTCTCGCTGGAGCCTGCTACCCGAAACCCCACCCCTCCCCCCCCGCGTGTATTTAAAGAGTTTGCTTATTTCGCATGTTTGCGTAAAAGGGAACGTGTTTAGACGAGCGGCGTAATGCAAACATGATCGTGAGGCTTTGCCACCTAAACACTCAATTAGTGCGGAGCCCTACTTCCGCTCCGGGAAACTACGCCGCGTAATGAATCCGGCATAAGTGCTGACGGTGGGACTGGTAATGAACACAACGCCGTGTGGGAACAAAGAATCCGACCATTAGACCAGGGAGGGTGAATCTCCATGCCGTGCGACGAAGGATTGCTGCGCTTCTTCCGAAAAACCGACGCTCATTCGTTCGGGGTCCATGCCCCGTTTACACCTCTCACGTACCGACCTCGAAAGATACTCGCGCAAGCGAAAAACGCCTCGTGAACCAGAGTTTTCTTACCATCGTAACTTGTATTTCCAAAAGCTGCCAACTTACGATGGTGAGCGCTAGTATGGTGAGCCTGCGGTAAAAATCGGAAAAAAAGAAAGCGAATGGAATCACGATAATCGACAGAGGCAAGCAAATTGGAAAAGATTCGGTTGCTTCCCGAAGAGGTTGTAGAATTTTATAATTTTTTGAAAATGAAGATAAAACATCCGGATATCCGGAGGCATAAATAAAACTTTGGAACTTAATTATGTAGTAATATTAAGAGTTTTTGGCATGATCTGCTGTAAGGAATTCATATTAAAAAGATATTTTGGAACTTTTCCATAGCATAAAATGTTTTAATAAACGACGCGCGTTTCAACTCCAGGTTTCAACTCAGAGTCATCTTCAGGTACAAGACAAAATATATATTGGTAAGACAGAACATGTCTTACCATATAATTTTTTTAAATCTTCTAACTATTTCCGAAGGCCAGTAAATGTTTTTATGAGCTATGATAACTTTCCGGAAATAAAACTGTTAAATGTTGTCTGGCACACTTGTTATGCAATACTTTGGTCATATTTCCGTGCATTAATTATTTTTCCTAATTTCTTAAGTCTTTTCCATTGGGTAAACCCAAACAATTTTGCCAATTCAACTTTTATGCTTTGACTATAGTTCTTTTGAAAATTAAAAATTACATTATTTTATTCTTTTAATATTACTACTCCCATAAATATTTAAAATCTGTTCCATGCTGTGCTTAATGTAGCGTTACCAATAAGAGATGTGGTTATGTATAGCGTACATTCCGCTTATGAAACTTGCTAAATTTTTCTGTCACAGTTTAATCAAGATGTGTGCGATATATTGTTCGTCTTATGTATACGTATATATCTGTATCACATGTGTACTCTTTAACTATTATATATTAATTGAGTCGGCTTATTGTTTTGCTATTGTCCTGAGGTGAATATAAATTGTATTCTTTCGATGCAGGGTTAACCTGTAAGAAAATTTCATTTTTTTAGTATCATGAGTGCAAACCAACAGTTACAGAAAATAATTTGGAAAATTTCTTTTGAAAATACAAAGTTCCATTGCCATTTACTTTGAAAAAGCCCTTTGAAAAGACCAAAAAAACATAATTTAGATATAGACCATATTTCACTTCAGAAAGTGGTCACATGGTTTGTTCATGACACTTTTTTTTAGAGGTCAACACAGAGTAACGATGGTGGCGAGCGCCCAATAGGTTGTTACGTTGGTACTCAGTCAGCAGTGTAAACTGGGCGTTTGCCCGTGGAGGCCTGGATGTTCTTGACCGCTCGAATCCCATTCCGGGCTCCTGAGTCGGCCGAAAGACCCTCGGTGGGAAATGTAAAACGGGGACGAGATGAAGCGAGGGACCCGAAATTACTAAAACATTCGACGTACCCCGAAACCGCATGCGGGGGAGTGCTTGAATTCACTCCGCACACCAAACGGTAGACTCCCCCATCTCATCTGGAAGCGGAGTCTGTGAATTGACCAAGGCGAAAATGATGTCACGTTGCGAGGCACGACCCTTCCGCAGCCATCTTCATAACGCTCACAGCCCGTTTATTTCCCTTCCTCTTCAACGACGGTCGGCCTTGGATTTTCCATTTGGGAAATGGAGGACACTTCCTGGACCTTATTAGTTGGCAGTAATATTATGCAGGCGTGGGAAGACATATGTCAAAGTTATGCAGTCGCGTTTGGCTTTTTAACCTTTTATAGTAGACATTTCGCAAAGGTAAGTACATTGAAGCAATGGATAACAGTGGCTAGTGTATTGGCATTTCACACCGGGGTTTTGGGGTTTGAATCCCGACGTTAGCATGATTTTTCCATCCTATACGGAGAGCACATCAGACTACCCCGTCCCCGTCAGTTAAAATTTGGCGCCGCCGGATTTCTCTCCAACCTTCTGTTCCATAAAAATTCAACCTCTACTTACCGACCGTAATGATTCAAATGACCTCGGCTGTCGGTCACCTCTCCCAATAGCTACTCCCAACAAGACATCCCTCTTTGTGGAATCGCAAATACGTACCATCACGCTAAGTAGACTATATACCCATGAAAAGTGATTTCACCGCCAGCGGGGTTTATCATGGTCGCCATATTAAATCGGTGGTCCATCAGAAGTTTGGCTGACTGCAGCCGCCTATTCTTCCTCCTCCATTACCAATTCCTTTTTGCACAAACTGAGAAACCTTTTTTGCTTGTATATTGATTTTTCGTATATGGATTTGAACTTGTGTCCATTGATCTTCCTCGTAACACCTTCCTCGTAACGTATTTTTCGCTCCAATTACGTCTCGAACAATTCAATTATGTTGTGTGGCGTGTCCGATACACCTACTTTTGCTTTTCCTTATAAATATCTCTTAAATAATATTTTTCTCTTTCAGCCTTCGGCATACTTCTTTGCTCTATAGTTTTACAGCACATTTAATCTTCGAAATTCGTCACCATGTTGTAAAATCTGTTATTTTTCTCAGGACAGCTTGTCTCAATGTGCATTCATCAATAGCGACATACTCAAAACGAAATTTTTCCCTTACTGTTTCCTTGTATTCAACCCTATATTATTTGAAAACAGCAGCTCTCTCTTCGCCACGATCGTCTTATTGGCTGGAGTCATTCTGCTCTTTGTATCTTCCGGAGTTCTTCCGTACGAAGTCATTCTGCCTCGGAGGTGTAAAGTGAAAGATTTCAATTACTTTAATTGATCTCCTCGTAATAAAGTATCCAACCACATCAAACCCTCTGATTACTTGACTTTTAAATTTTTTTTCATTGATTTATATCCTTGCAGAACTGGATCTATGACGCAAAGGTATGCCTCCAGATCTTAGCGATACTCTACTGTAATTGCTGTCATTTGTGAAACGGGAGATGATGATAATTTCTTTCCAATGAAATTAAACCTCAAGATTCCAAATCATTGAGCTTGTCTTATCGTCCATTCCAAGTATAAATATATAGTTAAAGCATTTATTATCGTTAAGGAAGTTTATTGCTTTCTCAATAGCTTTTTCGTGCTACCCCCTTCTAGTTCAATGTTTTCATTTGTCTTTCGTTGAATTTAGAAATATTTTAGTCTGCTTCCATGAAGCTGTCTTCTACTTAGGACTTGTACCAATTCTTATTTAAATTTCATGTCCTTTTCTTCAGTCTATTTTTTTACTGCTCTTTTATAGGTTATTAACTATCTATCCAATTACTGAGTGATGGCCCATGGTTATTACTTGACACATATATTTGCATGCGTGTAAAATGAAATATTTTTGATGAATGAACGCGCCACTGTGAGTATGGGTTTGCACGTATGTGTTGATTTTGAATGTGGTTTTGTTCCCTTTTAAGGGTGGTGGACCTAACACCCCCCGCCACAAGCCCTTGAGGCGGCTTGCGGGGTATTATGTAGATGTAGATTACACATATTTTAACCTGCACATCCGAAATTTTGCTTTTTAGGTTTTCACTTGCTACGAGTTCTGTTCTAGTTCTGATACTGTCCCATTTTTTCTCGGTACTGGGAATAGATAGAATGTGTTTGAATTTAATATACGCTGCCACTTTTTATGACTATGTGGCTGCACCACACAATGCACAGAGTTCCTATAGCTTCCTCTATAGAGTCAAAAGCGTTTTCAATAGCTAAATTGGCTTCGTTTAGCGAGCAAGAACAACATGAGCATCCGTTTTCGTTTCATGTGATCCTTGATTGTTCTTCTTCTTCTTCTTCTTCTTTTACTCGAAGTTTGACTTTTTCTTGAAAAGGTGATTATTATTTTAAAGCTGTTTTGTAGCCAATTCAAGTAAGTTCTATCCTTACAGTATATGTAGTGTTACTTTTTTACTTCTTAATGTTAGTGTTATTTTCCCTTCTTAGTCCTCCTCTAATTCAGTTTTTCTTATCCGATACTTGTATAATGTCACATTATACTCTATCGTTCAATTCATCATCAACATCTATTTCATCGTGGTTATTTATCATAATTTATTAATCTATTCTACCTAATTGAGACAATTACAAAAGGAGTTGAGCAAAAAGTACTCATGAAAAGACTTTTCAAGAATGCTTCTGAATGTATAAATTAAAAGATACTAATAGAATAGAATAACAATGCATATCTTCAAATGGAATATAAATAAATGACATATGCCACCTAAACGTATGTAGGTATCACTATCTAGAGATGATTAAGCTTGACGCACAACTAACGAAAGTGACTTACATGAAAAACTTACCTATAAATAAAGTAATAACTAAGTATGAAGGAAGAGTATCAACAAATAAAATAAAGTTTACGGGAAATTAGAATAAATAGACCATCAGAACAAAAATATTGCTAATAAAAAATCCCAAGAACAATTTTCTCACTTTAATCATAAGGTTGCGAAATCACGCAAAAACACCAAAGATATTATGCCAACGAAGCTAATACGCTACTGTCGTTTGTGGAACAAGCGGAAAAATATTTTTAAATAGATACGGGCTAGGGACAGAAACAACTAAACAATAAATTAGCACTCCTAGTCACACTATGTGTAAAGGAAAAGTGGGGATCATGAAAGCATATACTCAAGATCAGAAATGAAATTTCTAGAGAACAACTGAAACCATGCCTTATGATCAGAATGTGGAACCGATGGAAACAGAAGTACATTGATACAAGGAAACCCGGAAAGAATGCCTAGTTTGGTCTACGTGTGACTTCTATCGTGGTATATTGGAATTCGCACGTGTACCAAAAGTCTTATATTATTTGCAAACCACAAGGACTCGTAAGTGTTGGACGGCCAATAAAACTCTTAACAGCCTCAAACAAAAAACAATGTGACCAAGTATGTGTTGAAAAAAATTGTTTTAATCGCCCTTTCATGTTTCCACTACTTACACAGTCATTTTCACGGCAGGTGTGTACGCGGTCGAAACGTGAGTCGGTGAAAAAAAACAGTTTCGCATAGAATATACAAAGAATTTCCTTCGTAAAAAGATGGCGAAAATTCACAAAGGGACGACTGGAAATGTTGGCTGGATACTTGACTTTGTTCCTGCACTTACTGACTCTCAAGAGCTTTTTCAATTTCACATCTGACTCCAGCACTCTTTCGCATTTCATTGTGTTTCGCATTTTCTGCGTCGTTCTCCTCGCTGCAGAACTACGCAAGTCATTCCCTTTTGGTGTTCCGACCCGCAATCCAAACTGTTCTATGCGGCTTTTCTCCATGTCCTCTGTTATCTACAGCCACTCTCTCTGCTCTCTTCCGTTTAATATGCAGAGGACGTATTCTAGTTGTTGATGTAGCTTCTCTTCATTCTTCTTTTTCGTTGAACTTCGCCAAGTAAAACTTATTCATCATTGCATTCGTGTGTGGCTCTTCAAACTTTGCCTATAGCATCCTCCCATTATACTGGCAACACAATCGCTTATTCTGTCCCTCTTAATTCTGCGGTAATGCACGTATTCTTTGTTTTCCTACAAAATTCATGTCTCCCATCATTTCTTTAGATATATTCTTGACAAATAAGAACTATGGACAAAATAATATCCAATTATAATAAATTTTTCAGATTATTTCCGTAAGAAATTTTTTATATGCCTTCTTTTTTTAACTTCAATAGATCAATATTTCCCATGGGTGTGGCACTGCAACTATAGTGTTCACCTTTCAGTAGACCCCACCGTCGTTTCGAACCAATTGTTATTCATTTTATAATACCAGCAAATATTAAATGCGCCGGAGATCGTTTAGAAGGTTTTTCAATTGTGATGGAAAATATTGATTTCTTATGACGACACTTAAACATCATATCATTTACTTTTGTTAATGAAAGTATTTTCTTTGTAATACTCATTTCAAATGCCAATTATTCGCAATCCACTCCCAACAATTTACTGAACATATCATGGTAGAGAGAGAAACTTCTGTGAATGTGATAACAAAATAATCTTGGTTATACGTGACGACAGGAAATGAACAACACCTTATTTCTCTCCTATAGTTAAAAGGGTAATTTAAGCAAAATTATTGCAAAATATGAATTATAAATTTCAGTGAACTTCTCCTTAGTGGGAGATAATATTATATTCTTACTTCATAAATATTGATTCAGATAATAGCACCTTGAGACAATTCACATTAAGTGCTGTACGACACATATTGCACTGATCAGCCAGTAAATACTTATTTCAACAAATATTACTTTATTTATAAAGTTTTATTGTATTATAATACTTTGTTCGTAAAATATTGCAGTTTAATTTGTCAGTCATTCGAATTATTTGCTACACAAAGACTGATATTAAAAAAAACCAAAGTAAAAAATACTGTTGACGATGAGATTTCAGAAAGCTCGCCATTGCAATTACCGCACGAGGAACTAGGACCATGGTTCAAACGATGTTTCAAAGGCTTTGTAGAGTCTTCTCGGTGAGATTTCTTGCGTAGTCAGATTTCATTTGCTCTAGTTTTACAGAGGCCAATAAACGATGAAGGTGAGCCATAAACGAAGAGAAACACTGCGCGCAAATGATAAAATTTTGGCGTAATCATTTTTCTGCACATTGCAGGATAATAAAAGTGATTGCGTTCGGTGGCTTCCAGTACTCCGCTGGAACATTTCCGCCAGAGGCAATAAACCTTAATCTTTCCCTCTTTCAGATAGTCTACGGTGCTTTCACATCGCGCGTGGCAGGACTGTTTTAGATGAATAATTGTTGATGGTTTATCGGAGGCGGGAAATAGCGGGTTTATCTTCCCCAACAACGGTGCCTACGTTGGCTGCGGGCTGTGAGCCACTCTTATAAATAAAATCGCATGGCTTCAATTAACTGCGATATTTCCGCGCTGCATAAAAAATATGTATAAATCAACAAACGAGCATTTAAAATACTTATATATTTACTATTATGATTAAGCTACTGGAAAGGGATAGGGTGTAAATCAAAATGCTATTAACAAAAGGAAACATATAATTTAACAAATAAAAGCGAAACTGCTCCGATATTTATCACAAGGTGTTGTGAAAGAACATACAGGTGAAACGTAAAGTACAGGCGCTTTATCAGAACTGCTTTTCCTTCTTTGTGTATATTGTTTAAGAAATTGAAGGCATTTAGACTTATGCAATGATTCGCACATTAAAACATTGAAGTGATAAAATCACTTTTAGTTGTAAATTGAGATGCAATTACACATGACCTAAGTGTAAATGATTTACATTTCTCATTTTCAGACCAAACATACATCGAATGAGGGTCGATAAATAAGAATTATTCTGTCCCAATGTTATAAAATGCTTACTTTGCTATATTTTTATATTCCGATTTTTCCACTCCCTTTAAAGCATCCCCTGAAAGGGTTGCAGCCTTAACATAAACCAAATGCATTGTTAAAATGCTTACATATAATATGATTTGCTAGTAAATATGAGTTATTCATGACTTTTTGATGTAGGATATCCCGTGTGGTAAAAGATTGCTCCGTTGCCATTCATTCAATTCTGAATTACGAATTTCTCCAGAAATTCGTAGCACCTTCAACTTACAATGACAGTCTTTCTATGAGGAAAGAATTCCTATACTGAAAAGAAACTTTCTTACAAGGAACTAAATGGACTTTCTCCTTTATTACCAAGACTTAAAATTATCATTTATGAATTTGAGTCCTAGTGTGACTTGTCTTTTAAATAAATAGTTCATACAGCTTCTATTTCTATTTGATAGTTATTTGCGGACTGATAAGAGTAAGTTTTTCCTTTAATTGCATCCATTCATTCTCATAATTAAACCGGAATAGATATTACAAACAGTTTTAATATCTCACTCATAGTTAAAAATGACGCGACGCAGTTCACGAAAAAATTCTCCAGTCTGAGATAAATTTACCTTATCATATGAATTTATGTCATTTTAATGATTATTTTTATGAAATTATTGCAGGAAAATATAAAGTTCATCAGCCTCTTTCTAGAAGTTGGCTTACCTTTTGTTTTTCCTACGCTTAGGCTAATGATTTGTACTAGCAACTGCAATTCCAAGCCTTATTCAATTGAAACTACTTCCTTATTGTGCAATCGTAATTAATACAAGTCACACTAAGATATATCGATTGTCTGTGCAATATAAAAGCGAGCGGAGGAAGGTACCTCGATTAATACCAATCCCACTCGTATCTTTTTATTCATTTTTCCTAGTTTAATTGCATCCGGTCCTCGGAATGAAATATGTCGTGGGTGAATGCATGTACTTTCCACCTTGTCATTTTGAAATAGGGCTTAAACACTAAAGTCGTGTCATTTTTCGCGACCAATCTCGAGATCTGAGCCGGGAGAGTCAGGCGATGGGGCACAATGGCTCGATGACTGTAAGCCAAGCCAACCGTAGGTGTGATAGATAGGGATCGATGTATATCCTTCCCCGAGATAGCTCGCGAATCATCTGTCTTAAGCAAACACGCAATTTCCTCGACTTCTTTCGCCCGCTGACGCAAAGGGACCCGGCGAAACTAGGATGCAGCAGCAGCGGGGCACGCTCTTAGCCGCCTCAGATGGCGCCGATAAGCAGGGAGCGATTATTCCGTTTCTGACTTCGCGACTTTATGCGCTTCTGACATGCACGTTGGAACTATGATGGAGCTACTTAAAAACCCTAATTTAGAAATTGCTTGAAATTAAACACGAAGATTAACCCCCACCGCGCTCTCCTTAAACATCTCCTCTTGAACATTAGGGAGCCTAGGGCCATGCATGCTTCCTGGATTGATTACAGCTATTAAAACGCTCGTATTTAATGACCTAAGGATATATTTTGAAGGATAATTGTAGACATTACGAAACTATACCAGTTTATCACAAAAATATAAGGCAATACTTTGTCAGGCATATCATCATTTCCTGATGTTCTATGTACAGCTGGACTATGTTCCACCTGTGCAGGAACGTCAAGTATATCTCTGAACTATCTGTCGTTTATTGTGCGTAAATCCTTTAGAATGGAAAATTATGTTGGCGATGCTTTGACAAAATTAATCCCTTCGAAATGTGGTGTATGGAGTGTGTTTATATAATGGAAAATACATACACTCACATACGATAGAAAAAGTAGGCTCATTAATATTACAAAGAGTAATTTACCTCCAGTACTTGCTAAATGGTAAAGTTAATTTCGTTTCGGATGCTTTAGCAGATCATGTCCATCCGAAACGCTAGCATTTTTTCAAAACGTTTAAAAATTAGTTTCATTCCAAGTGTAGGGATTATTTCCTAAATTATCTAAATACATGAGTCTATGTTTAGGAGTATGAGAATTTTTTCATTCGCCATTACATTTAAATCAAATCCTTATGAATGTTCATAGGTTTCCTATTAAATTTTGGAGAGATAGCAAGTGACTAATGGTTTCCCATAGCAAGGACCCTGGTTTGAACCGCGGAGATGGCAGGATATTTCAGTGGCATACCAATCCCTATTTGGTTTGCTGTGTTAAGAGCACTTCAAGTGGAGTACACCGTCCGTCGGATGGGATGTTCAACTCTGGACCCCTTGGCTCCCTTCTATTACAATAGGTTGATACCTACGTCGAGTTTATCTTCACCCTTTTTCCATTCCGAGAAAATTCTATCTCAATCAAATTATACACTTCTAATCCTAATAGTGCAAATGGCTTTACCTCTCGGTCGTCTCCACTATTAACCACTAGGGTCTACTTAAAGAGCTTTACCCATTTAACAGTGCTCGGTGATTAAATGGGGAAAAAGTTTCCATCATTTTTTCGAAGCTTTCTATTCTAACTCCAACTCACTCCGCAAATAAGCCTGGAGCAATTATAATTTTAAAGTTTTGATTGTGTAAACGGTTTCTCATAATTGAATATGACGAAAGCGGATAAAATAATACTTTGTAATTCCACAGATTTATCTCACAAACACACGACCAGGGTTTCGACGTACAACGTCATCTTCAGGCTGAAGATGACGTTGTACGTTGTAAATCTGTGGAATTACAAAGTATTATTTTATCCGCTTAAGAATGAACCGATTCCATAAAATAACGCCTGAAACCATCGATTGAATATGACGATTTATGTCCGAGGATTTTTGACATGTCTTAGAATGTGATGACATTGCTCTGGAGTCAAATTTGCTATCTAGGGATGTTATGTACTATTAGACTCAGCCTGATCGGGTGATTAAATTCAAGGAAAATTCGAAAGAATTTTCATACATCTCCGAAGGATGTCGAAAGCGGCGAAGAAAAGTGCTCACCTTTATTCAGTCGCAGTCCCGGCTCGGCTCATTTAATGTAGATTTTTTGTGTTGTACGTAGAGAAAAAAACTAAGATACGTAAAATGCTGAATAAAATGCCATTGTGCTCATCATTGGTAGTGTGTGACAATATCTCACGGTGAAGGATGACTTTGAGCCGAACTATGAAAGTCACTCTTGGCGAGTGATTCACGGTTTTGACGTCCTGATTGGAGAGTAACGATGTTTTTCGGGACATTTAAAAATGTGCATTTACTTTCCACTTACGGTACATAACTTGCTACCGTCCTTTGGTTGCATGACTCGCTCAAACCACTTTCATTATTAGCTGCACCCGAACAAGAGCCGTGACTCTCCGACGAGATGAACGCCATTAGTAGTAGATCTCGTCTCGTACCCGAGTGTGGGCGCGCGTTTCCTGACGGGAAGGGCACTGCAGTTACAAAATGTGAAGAGGATCGTTCATGCGCGCTGCAGGATAAACGCGGTGCAATCCGGTGCAATTTTCATTTCTTTTTTTTTGAACCACTGCAGGGGAAAAGAAATGGAAGGGGGTTGGAAAGTGCTCCCGTTAAAATTGCAGACGGGAGTTTCGTTTCACGTACACGTCGCGTCGGAATTCGTGAGTTGGGACCGTTTCGTGCCACGAGAGCTCACTCTAAATCGGGCCTCAAGGACCTCTTTTCGAGTAAGCAATGTTGCGATATTGCTTAAGGGCTGAAGGGGAAATCTCTGGGATGCTATGAACGTATGTATTAGGAATGAGGTTTGCCATTTTTTTCTCTCCATCAATTTTCATCTTCAGAGCGCCACTTTGGACGTGGTATGACGTTCAAGCTACTTGGGCGTTGATTTGTTTTTCACCTCTACACTGAGAATAGTGACCGTGGAATAAAATGAGCGTTTTCACCCATTTGAATCTAAACTACGTCTTCAATTTAAACTACTCGAGGGTGAGCTTTTCCTATTCCCCGCGTAATGACCTCCACGTCACTGTACACTTGAATGCAATCCATTGGATGTTGAGGCTGCTTGTTGACAAATACGCCATCGGGGCCAGTCATAAGGCAAATGTGAACATTACAAAAAAAAAGTATTTCCGTTCATCCTGTAGGTAAATCCTATTTAACTTTCACTTTAGGTCATAACAGAGATTTTTATTGCAATAACTATAGCATCTAAAATGCGTTATCAATGTAAATTCATGATTTAAATCTACTGCGATAAATATGCATAGATACGTCCAAAGGAGGGGGTCAATGATTGTTTTGTGTTGATTAAAATTGTTTTGAAATGTATAATGTTATGTAATTACTATAATATTAAATGCAAATTGATATTAACTCTAATGTACAAAGAAAATTTCTTAATATAACTAAATTTTCTAATGGCACAGACAACGGGCATACAATTTTATCCGCTTATTAAATTAATAAAATGCAAGGACGACATATAATTGAAATTGCTGACATTTTTATTAGAACCTGTATTGTGATAACGGTTCTGTCAATCGTTTATGCGACAGGAGATTCATGTCTCGTATATTGGGATTGAATAGGGTTTGTCATTAAAATACCCCACCAAATTATTGCAAGTAATGGTATTATTTTATATGGAGTTTATTGGTGTACAAAGACACTCTTATTATACAAATAATTTAATTACAGAGGAAAAACGTGCAATAGGTAATTTTGTAGCGCTATATAAACATTTAATTATCTCGCAATTCATGAAATAGACGTGCTATAAGGGAAATGGACTTGGTCATTTGGAGGAAAATTTAGCAGACATAAAAAGACATTACAGCTTAATTACTGGAATTAATATTTAATTTCATCTCCAATTCAAAAACGTATGGCGCATGACCTCAGTGTTGTCCTCATATGGTTGTGCAATTACGTATATCGCACAAACGCTATGCTGTCCGGGCACCTCTGGGATGAACATGAAATTGGAATTTCTATTCTGCCATTTTTATCAAATTTAATTATATCATTTCTCGGAATTTTTCATTAAAATTGGAAAAGAAGCAAGGCTGGTCAAAATTAAATAGGAATCCAGGTCTCGCTATTCAAGTTTCCTTTGTCCTGCCAAGGGAAAAAGAATGCCGTTTTAATTAGAAAAGAAGTGGGAGGTTTAATTGGAAACTTGAAGGGTCTTTAAGACTTTCATAAACTTCCGCCGCTGTTTCGCATTTTAAATGAAAAAAGACGAACTATACCCCTATAATGGAAGAACTTAGTAGGCAAAGTAATTCTTGTGATAGATATTCTATGAGGTAAAAGCCTACCTTCCAGAATTATTATTAACAGTGTTCAAACGCTAGTGTCGTCCTTCGCGCATATTGCTTGAATGCCTTACGTCTGTTTCCTATTTATTGACATTATGTAAAAACGAAAATTCATTTGAATTGACCAAAAAAATGAATAAACTACCCTAAGTAATTTTATAATCGCCTTTCTTTTGTCAATTACAGACACGCTTGATTTACAAAAAGAATAAAATATGAATTTTAAGCGTCATAAATCGATTTTTCAACGCAAAGTTTGCTTGACTGTTTTAAGTGAAGATTTAGCGCCCTTTTTTCATTTCAGTTATTTATAAGTAGGGTGAGTAATTTGTCAAGATCACCTACCGCCAACAGTATTCCGGAAATCAATAAAAGAAAATTATAGATAAATGTTTATTCGCAAATAATGATTTAAAAGATATTGGATGAAGTATTCTAATGCAGAAGGGATTAATAAATCTAAAAAGTAAACATGGTTGGAATTGAATTTAGGGAGCTTGTTCTTGAAGAGATTAACGGAGTGCCTCTGACTGTGACAACGTTTTAAGTCCCTGGTTCTAGCAATTTTTCACAATGATCCTATTTCGTATATGGACTGTTGAAAATAGACCGATTTCCATTAAACTATTAAAACGAAACTCACTCCATTTCACTAATTTTGACCGCACATTAATGCTATTTTTTTATCTTTCGATCGAAATCGCCTATGACTTTCTCGTCCTACTCTTTCCTCTCTCAAACCATGCCCTTTTACCTTATATATATCCTGTATTTCTATTTTTGATATGTTCCTAGCCTATTCTCTCATCCTGAACGAATCAACACAGTATATTTATTTCATAACTGTCAATTATTTAGTTCACCCAATCAAAATTGTTTCATGAATTACTTATCCTCATTTCATTTTTCGTAATGTTGTCACTAACACTCTTCAGGTACCCCACGAATATTCATCGTAGTTATTCAACATTCATGACGTAACCAACTTTCTCTTCCATACAGTAATGTGCGGAGTGGTAGGCACACTAGTTCATAAGAATACGCGCTGGAATAACACGTAAGCGAGGAATAAGTGGTGATTGCACACTACGCATATTGCCAAGGATTTCAAACAAACAAAGTTACCATTTCAGCTCTTTGTTTTCCAAGTTTTGGGTCGTTCTTATGAGTGGAATTCGCTGCGATTGCTTACCATTTGGAGCACGTTGCATTTTAGAGTCAAGAATTTTCATTTTACGTCATGCTTTTCATTCACCTATGGTATTCTACCTATTTAAAGGGGGATCGAGATGGTGCGGTGGATATCGTATTGGCTTTCCCCCCAGAGAGCCCGGGTTCGCATTCTGAAGGCGGTAAATACTTTTGAAGTGGTATCTCGATTCCTACCGAAGGAAAGGTGTTTTGTGGAGGGCACCACGAGTGAGTACGACGTTCGTCGGATGGGACGTTAAGCTGCGGACCCCTTGGCGCCTTTCGTTAAGAGTAGGCTAATGTCAACAATGGGTTTCTCTCCACCCTTCATCCTTTCCTGTCCATCCCTAATGGCGTAAATGACCTTAGCTGTCAATCGCCTCCCCTGAATACTACTTCTATCTATTTAAAGAGAGGTTCCGAATGGTTCCGAACGCGTGTATGCTTCTAAATATCGTGAGGAGATATCCCCTTACCCTCTATCTTTCTTAAATTCTTTGTCAATTCTACACATCTTTATGTTATCTAGAGAGCCTAATAGTTTCCTTTTTCTACCTTGATTACCAAACATTACCTCTTCCATCGCGGCCTTATTATCGTTCCACTAACTTTCAAAATTTCCTCCACACACTTTCACTCTCTCTTTAATTTCCCACCCCAACTTCCTCTGTTCGCCCATCTCCTTTAAAATTCAGCATTCGACTTCCATCTGTCCAACATATTTTATCCATTCTTTGCCTCACCCACATCTCAAAAACCGACCAATTCTCCCACTCATTCACTTACTTCCAAGACCAGCATCACATCCTGGACTCAAGTTTTAATACTGAACTCCATATTCAAGTCTTAACTAATCTATTCTTCACATTTTTTAATCGTGTGCCCGTCATAAATTCCTCTTCTTCTTCTTGCAAATTTCAATTTCGCTAACGAAATTGTGCACATAATGTGTGGTATTGTGGCCAGCGTGGTATCACAATGGCCCTTTTCAAATAAAATACAGTCCAAATTCATGAATTCTCCACTTGCTCTAGTTTATTACCTCGTAATTTAACATTAGCTTTTAGAGGTTAGCTTTCCTACTTCTTGAGAATCTCATCAGTTTTATTTTCATATGTTTAATGCTCATCTTTGTTATTTAATACCCCTTGCATTGCACCTATAAAGCACCCAATAATAACTGCAATCTCTTGGCTGTCTGACTCGCAATAGCTTTATCATCTACAAAGCTAAATGCCTTAATCATCTTGCCGCTTACTTTTATTCCCAGATCAAGCCCTTCCCATGTTACGGTAAACATTTCCTGAACATGTTGAATATTAATGGCGAAAGCAAGCAATCCTGTCTCACCATCTGCCAATCACAACCCATCCCGATTGTTCCCTGCCGCTACCCTTATCTCTGGCGTCTGATTCGTGTCAAATTTCATGCCTATACCTCCAGTGTCCTCCCATATTCCGCATTATTTCGTTCAATTTTGCCCACTAAATAGTCGAATACCACCTCGAAATCCTTGAAGCACAAAGAATCCTGATTTTATTCGATCCTCCATTCTACTAACATCCTTATCACTTCAATGGTGTCACCCGTTTCCGTGCCCTTCATAAACTCATTCGATCTTCGTCCAGGTAGTTACTGGTTTCATTCTTACCTTAGCATCTTTCCTGTATGTGTAATTACAATTATCGGCCTACAGTTTTCACATTCAGTTGCTTTACACTTTTTATGGGATCGGTATCAAAATTGACCTAGGCCCATATTATGTTCGTATTCCTTCCTTGTAAATACTGCTTATAAGATTAATAAATACTCCTTCGTAATTCTGTGGCCATATAATTATTCCTAATGCACTTCGACGTCATCAATATTAGCATTTTTCTATTTGGCCTATTCCTAAACCTATTTGGACAGACTAGATTGTGTGCAAAAAATGTTTTGTTTGTATTTATATAATAATCGCCTCTTTTAATGTCGTTAATCGATGTTTACCGGGCATGCAATCCCTCACGGCCTCCGGACTCAATCAGGTAAATAAATAAAAACACTACTCCGGTTTGTGGACTGATCGAACGGTATTTGCAATGCACCAAAATTTTTTTCATGCCATTTTCAACATTAATAATGTTGCTAATTCTTAACCCCGCTAGCTATACTAAAATTGATCACTTCATTCTTACGATTTTGATTACGAACAAGAGCTGCTGAATAAATAAAGTTAATTTGCTAACGAAGGAAACATGAAATTGAGGAAAAATAGTATAATAGTATATACAGGGAATGGAAGAGAAAAGAAGTTTGGGGAGTGGAAAGGATGTGAGTTGAGAATAAAGGAAGAAATGGGTTAAGGATAGAAAGGAAATTAAAGTTTAATTGAAGATAGAAAGTGAATGGAACGCAGGAGAGCTGTACGTAATAGGATAGATGAAGAAATTAAGGGAGAGTAGACGGACGGGGCATGTAATGAGGCACATTAATTGATAGGATTTGGCACATAAAAGGGAAAGATGTAGTAAATGAGACGGAAAAGTCTTTAAATGGATCCAAAAGGATCTAAGCAGTGTGAAGCAAATTATTTTGGAAGGAAATAAAGAGAGGACCCGGACATTAGCATGGTAAACGAATGAGAAAATCCTGGCTCTGAGATTTGAGAGGTCCTGAAGGTAATCAAGGAAATCAATCCAAAAGAGACAGACTTACATTGAAATGATCCAAGAATTACTCAAGTGTGTAGAGAAAATGAGGGATATAGAGATTGACTGGAGTGGTTCTTTAAACTTGTAAAAAAGACTGACTTGAACATTTTTATGACGCTCGTTTTCATTTCATATTCTTTAAAAAGTGGCTGAGGAATTGAATGCGAGGCGGTGAAACTTGGGGGACGTTTCTATTCTCGCAGGCAGCTGGTTGATAAGCAGCAGGATTCTAAGTATGGAGGAGAGGAAAAAAGGGCTAACGACCATGAAGAAATTAACAGTGGGGATATAAAAAGAGCCGGGAAACGTCGGTTACGACCGCACCGGTGAATGTAGTCAAGACTTGGATTTCAGAAAATAATCGCTATTGCTTTACTTAATACTAGTTATTTATATTAGTAATATACTTATATATATATATATGTATGTAATATATAAACATATATATAATATTTGCATGCATACATACAGGATAGGGATGTTTGACGGAATGAAGGGAGGAAGGAAGTACACAGAGATGAAGAGAGACCTGATGTAGAGTAGGTTGCTGAATTGGGTTTTGTTTGGAGTTACAAAATATTTATTTATTTGATAGTTGTGCCCATCCAAAAACCTACCTTAACCGGTAGATTACCTAATAATAACATGTTAGATATAAGGATGCCTGGGTTGAGCTAAGTTTTCTCTCCAATGTTCATGTTTTGTTCTTTTTTGAGTCGTCTAAAGTGAATTACTTTTTGTCACATTTTACATAATGTGCGATATTTCAACCACCTTTGCGACTTGTGCAGTACTGTTTGCATGGTATGTTACAAAGCATTCTCGATAGAAGAAAATGACCTTACAATTGATTCCAAAATTACATGCATTGATAAACATTGTTTTGGCTTTAATGGACATTTATTGTCTCTACGCAGACAATTAACCCTGAATAATCTTTTGCATCGAATAAATGTGTAAATTTACTGAATAGCTCTAATTCTTTAGAGTTTTGATATATAAACCAGGACACTCATTTCTCTGCTCTTAGCTGCACGCGGAATTCTACTCTCTTATTTAAGTTGGCTTAAAATCAATCGTTTGTTAGTATACTAATTTATACATATTACTCCAAATAGGAGCATTTTTAATGGTGATTCAGCAAAGAGACTAATAGCATGTCGTGGTCACGGCCACTCGCTCATGGAGAACTCATCGTTCACAGCAAGGGGATGAGGCGTTGAGGAATGAAATTCGCGTAGCGTTTTCACTCTGCCGCTAATTGTGTTTCGTTCGCCACTCAGCCGCTTGAATTTCCTACCGCTTGGAGATTGCCGACAGTCCTCCTTTTCCCCATTCCCTCCTTAACAACCCACCATCGTCCCCTTCCTGCCCTCCCCACTCTCTGCGCACCTCTTCCCCAACCGCCCCACCCACTCTCTCTCGTACCTATTTGAATACAGGTTTTACCCCAGCCCCCCTGCACACTGCCCCATCGTCCCCAACACCCTATCCGGCAGCTGCATTATTACCCCTCCGCGTCCATCACTCATCTCCCTTCCATTTGCACGGTCAGCGCCGAGGAAATCCTAAATTTTAAAAACGTTCAGGGTTATCGTTAAGGGCATTTTTTTCACCCCTTTATTCCACGCTTTCACTTACTTATTCTCGTTTTGTTACACTCAAAATTTGAATTAAATTTTCGATTTCCCTTGCCAATGCTCAGCAGACTTGAAACTTTGCATGCGTGGAGGTGGTCCAGAGATGAGGTGCACAGTGTTAGGGGACCTTTTGACCGCCTCCCAATCAATTCATTCGACCGCCCTCAGCTTCATCATCCGTGTCCCCTGCCTTTTGAAGAACGTCCAAGATTTCCATAACGCCACCGAAAACAGTAAAATTTGACACAATGGCATATTTTTTTAAAAGATAAATTGCTCCAATTTTCTTTCTCAATTTCTATTTAGCCATGTCATTGGACAACACGAGTCACAATTTAGTGATGTGATTGAGTCACGAGGGAAAACAGCAAGTCCGGCAAGTTGGTTCTCCTTTGGTGCTCAAAATTGAAAGACTTTCTCTGAAGGATCGCATTTTTTTAATGTCATGGAATAATAAGGTATAATTTGCGATGCACGATGAAAATACAAATCTTTGTAACGATTCCAACGTATGCTAAAGCGTGTGGAATGTTTTCTATCCACGTTAAAAGGTATGAAAACCATTTAAATAATGTAGTTGTTCGACTCAATAGAAAATAGATGTCTTTTGGACATCTGAGGTCTCGGACCTTCCCTCAACTCTCCCGCCTTTATCAGAATTTCGATCTTTCGCACGCCTCCCTCCAGCTACTCTGCGAACGTCTTATCTGGACCGCCCGTTAGGCATCCCTGACGGCGGTTCTCCATGCAGAAGTATCATCTATCATCAAACGTCATTATATCAAATATCAAACATTGAGTTGGTGAACGCCCGAGCTTCTTCTCTCACCCTAGATTTCCATATAGTCTAAAAACCCATGGGAAGTCCTTTTGCCTTTGAGAATTTATATTTGCCGCCAAAATTTCACATTTTCAGAAATCTCCGGAAACATTAGTTTCTAATTCAGAGGTGAGGGATGAAGGCTCGCGAAGAGAAAATATACTGGCAGTATTTTAACGTTGTACTCAGCAGACATGACGTTTAAGGTGGCTTGAGTGCTTGAATTAAGTTCGAGAAGCGAGTGACACGAAAACGTTCCAGAAAGATCAAAAGTATAAAATGAATATTCATTTATATTTTTAAGATTGCATGTTTTTATTTTAAGAGTCACTAAAAATGGAAAATTAAATTTCTCTTCGGGAACCAAAAAATTTTCATGCAGGCATGGCAGAAAGTAAATACAACTGCAACTTTCTGTAGTCCCTATAAATAATTACATACATATTAACAAAAATACTAATTGCATCTTAGTAATGATGTAAGTTCAAAACGTTATAAAATAGCAGTTAATCAAAAATACGCCCGCACCTTTGTTTTTAGTCATAGTTGCAATAAAATGTGATGAATATTAAATAAATAAATGCCATAATCTTTAAAAATGATCAACATAGAAATAAATGAACCACAATTAAACAGTAAGGTATACGAAGAAGAAATCTTTGTATTAAAAATGGAGTATCCAGTCCATATGTAATTTACTAAAAGACATTTCTATTTAATTGTTTATTTTATTTATTTGTGTTCCCTGCAAGGCACCGCTAGTGTGTGTGGCAGGGGGTGAATACACACCAGAATAATTATATCCGAACATGACCCTATCGCGTTCGAACGATGTTATAATGATCCCCTATCTTTCGAGGAAAAAAATGACATCTCAAATCCATCTGTTCTATACTTAATCTCTCTAATTTGATTGACATCATCTCGCCTACCGTAGTATGATGGAGGTAATAGTACGTTTACATTACCACTGCTAAAGAGACCTCCTTCCAATTTATGTAAGATCTTCAATATGTAATTTAACCTTCGCTCCCTAAGTGATTCCCAGTCTAGCTGCTCTAATATTTTGGATACGCTACTAAGTTTATCATAACAACGTTTTACTAATCTAGCTCCAATATGCTACTCGCGAACCAAATCGCTAATTAATTAAACTTCGTGAGAATCCCATATACTTGCAGTGATATTCTACATTAAGCCTAACCAGCGACAGATAACATTTCCCCCTTATCACTTCATCACATTTACCCAGTATTCTCCTAATAAATTCTAATTTTTTGTTAGCTTGTCCACATGTTCCCCGAATGTGTTTCACCCAGAAGAGATCGTAAGTGAATTATTTAATTGAGTCTACACATTTCATTTCGGTGTTCCCAATGCAGTAGGCGTTCGGGAGGGAATTGCTCTTTTTTCAAATATTAATTACTGCGCAGTTTAATAAGTTACTTTTTTTAAATTATTGCTAGGGCTGTCCAGAAAGTAACTTTCATAATGGATCTTTCGTAATCAGAACATGGTTCTGTCATGAACACCATTCATGACAGAACCATGTTCTGATTGCGTCCAAAATAATCCCCCATATCTTATCGAATTTTAAAGATTGGGACCTCGGCACTCATCTCAATCATCAATGAAATGAGGTTCCACTCTCTCTCCTATCTTATCGCACGCTCAGTCCCCTCCCCGACACAATACCCCAACTGCCATTCTCTTACATACACCCTCCCTTCCCTCTTGCCCGCACTCCGTTGACCTTTGTTTTCGACCCAACACGTTTAAGGTCATCATTCTTTCGCCTGCTCCGCTCACGGGATCAGAATAAAACAAACAAAATTCGATGAAATAACAATCGAGTTACTTCAATCCCGATCCGTTAATATTTTACTCGCTTCATAAGTTATGTGCTATTTTCGTCTCACTAAAGTATTTTATCACAAGATTATTTTGAGTGCCTTGTGGCTTGACAGATGGACTATTGGTGCGAGCCAATTTTTTCATGTCTATTAACTTTTGCAACGCACATAATTTGGAACCTTTTGTTTTGGAAATAGTGATTACGACTACCCGCGTAACGATGGTAACGTTGTCATTGGAAGACCGTCTTAAATGTATTATCAATATAACCATTTTGCATTACTGTGTTCAATCACTCCAGATAAGTTAAATTTCATATTCTTTTGTTTTTATGATCATTGTCTAAGTGTTTGATCGCCTTTGTTACCTCCTTGTTTTTGGTAAAACGTCAATAACCAAAACTTATATTTACAGCTCACAACTTCATTTTTACGACGTTAATGACGGTTATTGTACTACAGTCAATGTTTCTTAATGTTATGACGTTACTTGAGCCTCTCGTTTTTTTTGGATTAGTTGGCGATTAAACTCTTATTAATAAATAGATCTGATACATACCGCGTATACCGAAAAGTCATTTCATTGTGAATATTTCAAAGAAGGCAACATTGTTTGAAATATTTAAATTGATTGTCGCACAAGTATTTCAAATTGAAATAATCAGGAATAAACTATACGAATGATGGGATATTTATTGAGAGAAAAAAATCAATTCAATGGAGCAACTCACTGCTCAAGGAACCTCAGCTTTTCGTCGCGCCCTGTAATGCCATTAATTTTACATTTCGACTTATTTGTTCAATGAACGTGCTAAACATTCTGTGACGCTTCAATTTGTAAAATTATCAATAATCGATTTAGATAAAAATAATTGATTTCATTAAGCTTCTTCCCTTTTTAAATTCATTCCTAAAAGATCAGATCCACCCAGTGACCGCACACGCTCAGAGAGGGAAACAAAAGTCGGTGTAACAATTTCAGATCGTAAAAATCATTCGCCTTGACCGGGATTCGAACCCAGATCCCTCGATATCCGGCCGAGTGCTTTAGCCAGTTAAGCTATCGCGGCGTCCTCTAAAACTCTGAAATTTTTGGGCTTTCAAAGGAACAAGATGTGACGAAATATCGTACATAATACGTCACAGGAATTCGTAGTCGTGCGCGACGCGTCACAGTCCACGAGGTTAAAGCCAATTTGAAACACTTTTATCATGTTCATACCTTAGACAAATTTCAAGAAACTGCGGGAGATGCCGCAACAGTAACTTTTAACGGAGTCATCCGCTAACATGCATTTCATTGCAACAATTTAAGAGTGTAAAAATCATTTGCCTTGACAGGGATCATGGATCGAAGGCGAATGATTTTTACGCTCTGAAATTCTTGCAATGAAATGCATATTAGCGGATGACTCCGTTAAAAGTTACTGTTGCGCCATTTCCCGCTGTTTCTTGAAACGAAAGTCGTGTTTATTTGGTTGAGTGTAAAATCATGTACGCAAAGGCACATGGGGTCTTCTGGATTCCACTCGCCTAACTAAATCCAATTTTCTCAGGCTCATTTAAAAATTATTGGTCGATGATTGATTCAACTTTGTATCTTTTAAAAATTAATTTATTTCGATACTTTAGATTTCGACACATATCCGACTGACTACTTGTAGACGCATTTAGGGCCAAAATAAATTTATTGTGTGAATATGAAAAGGTAAACCATTCATCCAAACATTTCTCTTAAATAATTTTCTACGGGCACTCAATTCGTCCGTCTCTCTAACGGAATTTAAATGATGAAGACGCTCAAAAATCTTATCATCTTGTGGCTCTAACAGTATGAGAAGTGATCATCAATGAACTGAAATCCACAGGCGCTGGAAAATGACAGTCGATAGCGAACTCCTAAATCATGCCTATGGTAGGATCTAAATTTTATCTTTTCTTCCAATTCGATGGATTTCCGTTGGGCGATTCAGTCCTTCGAGAGTGACATCCGAACCTTCCTTCCTACGAGTTGTCCTTTAGCACTCTGCCTCCCTTATGTTCTCCCGTCAATTCACTTATACCCTTCCCTCCAGAGCCTTCAATCACGACCCTAGGGGAGCGTACACATGGCTTCGGCTATTTCCTAGACGTTCTTTGAAAGACGCCGAAGCCCCGATATTTTATTGCGTTAAAACTATTGAAAAAATATTATCCCTTTTGATCATTAAAGTTACCGCCAGTATTTTTACATTTACGTCACGAAAGAAGTTTTTGTGAAATATATTTTCCGGAAATTTAAGAAAGCTCAACAGTGTTTCAGAATCATCAAAGGAAACAAATTGTATTCATTTAAACTCTGTTGACTAAGAAACTTTGAAGTTCATTTCAACAAAGCAAGTTAACGCGTAACCTACCCATCGTTTCTTTCCTTCATAACTCCTTGCGCTCAAGTCTTCTATCACCTGCTTCTCGTAATTAATCCCTGAGCTTTCATTGTGCTTCTAACTGTTGATGCAAGAGTAAAATTCGAATGTTTCTTTCATTTAGCCTATGCTTATTTGGAAGACATACCCTATATCCTCTTCCCCGGATTGTTATTGCCTTGTCAGATTTTATTTCTTAGCCGTAAGCATGGCTATGTTGTCCGTAAGTCGTACAAACCTTTCGCGTTCACCACGTACGCTTACTTTGTTCCTTATCTTAAATTTAACCTAGTTTATTGGCTGATCGATATGTATGTCAAATATCAAGGGTGGCAATGATATCCATGCCTTAAATCTCTCTTCATTTGTGTTTCTTTTAGTGTTACAAATGGTCATTGTCCTACATAAAGATGTGCGTGAAGAGGTGAACCTGACTTAAATATCGCAGTGGATGTAACTGGGTTGTCCAGATGTATGTATGTATGTATATATATATGAATTATTTTACTATTCGGCATTATATTAGGCATTATTCAGGCAGTGTGACTCGAAGAAAGCCTAAAAGAAAGGTCGAAAGCTTAAACTATCTGCGATGTTTCTTTTAACGTGCTTTCTATATGAATGTGTGTTCTGTCGTTCCGTCCAAGTGTTATATTGCTCTCGTGAGTGCTTCAATATTATATATATATATATATATGTGTGTGTGTGTATATATATATATATATATATTTGTATAATACACACATTCAAATACGAAGTCCCGCCAGGTATAAGGAAAGGGGATAGGAAAACACATAAAAGGCGAACACAGGACATGTGGGGAAGGCGGTTTTTTGAGCAGATCACGAATGTAAAAATATTTCCTTAACCGGGATTTGAACACCGGACCTTCCACTTGCCGGACGGATGTGCTACCAATTACACCACCAAGGAAACCAAATTTACACTGAGATCTGCGATGTTTTTAAAACGCCCAAGTGCTCCGAATCATTTGCCAAAGGAAGGCTTTAGGGAGCTGTTCCACCCACCAAAGGAGAAATAGACAATACACATAAGAAGAGGGGACAGTTGGTTAGAATATAAATATTTTTATATATTTAAAATAAATATATTTATATAATATATATATAAAATATATATATATATATTTTATATATTTATATAATATATATATAAAATATATATATATATTTTTTTTCAAACACGGAAACCCGCCATATGGCGAAAAAATATTCATTCACTTGGAAATACATATAAGGGATAGGATCACTTATAAAAGACGAACTTAGGAGAGGTTGGGAAGGTGGAATCGATGATCACAAGTGTAAAAATATTTCCTTGACCGGGACTTGAACACCGGAACTTTCGACTTGCCGGGCAGTTGTTCTACTGTCGAGTAAACGTAATTTACACTAAACCAAGTGGTGGCTTGCAAGGTACCGTGTAGATGGATAGATAGAGTCTTATAGAGGCTGCGATATATACTTTGAGTTCATTTAATTGGAGCAGCACATTTCTCAAATCCACTCTTTTTGTCCCTTGTGCAAGAAACTTTCACACTGGGGTTTCATTTCTTCTCTAGCCTTCCTATCCTACGGCTAATCTCATTTTTCATTCATCTGTAACACTTCAACGATTTCTCAGCTCTAAAATAGCTGTATGCTCTTCTCTCTCGAATGAGGAGAACCAGCAATTCTTTTGTATCCCCAAGTTTCTTTTTCGTCGGTTTCCTGTGGCCTACAACTTCATTAACAGCTGCCATTATTCCATTATTCATATCCTCTCAGCTTTCTTCTATTGACTCAGGGTACCTGTAATATACCTTCCATTTCTTTCTCTAATACCTTTGGAATGCCAGTATTATCTCGGTATCCCTAACACATACAATCTGTCGTTGATAGTTCATTATATTTTATGGCATTTTAAAGTAATCTACCATTTTTTGGTAATATATTGTGGTCACTGTCAATGCCTACCACCGAATACATTTGGCTGTCGTTAAACCTGTCCTTTACAAGGATGTAGTCAGTTTGACGCATAATTTCCCTGTTTATGCACATTGGAAGTTTAGTTTTAATAGTTTTTACAAACTAATAAACAATTTCTCAAATAATGGATATATTTTTAACTAAATGTTCTAGCATTTCTGGTTGTAAAATACTACTCTGCGCATACAAGATGGGCTGCTAGTAATAAGTAGAACAAAAGTGTAAGGATAATATAAAATGAAGACAAAGACGTGGTTATTCCATTTATCGTTCACGGAAAAACTGACATCTTAAATCCGTCGGTTCAACAACTGATCTCTCTAATTTTTATTACATCATTTCTCCTGTCCTATTAAAATGGTATAATAAAAAATATTCAGCATTGAAATAAAATAAGTGAATTTTAATCTCCCTTAGAAATGTGTGTGGAATTCGTTACTTATTAGAAATTAGTTACTTTTAAGAAATAAGTAACAAAGTCAACCATTTCTTTTCAATAATGCTATGTAAATTCCATAAAGTTACGCCGGAGACAACCAATTTAAATTTCAAAACTGTTACCAAAGAAATATTATATGTAATATATTTCATATGTAATTAAGACTTCACTCCGTAAGTAATTTCCTCTCCTTGTT
>CM073778.1:42537349-42547349 GCA_037158775.1 Hetaerina titia
ACAACAAGGGCATGGACAATCATCCGACTGAATTCTAGGCGCTCGGGGACCTTATATCTTTGGTTTATTCAAGTCTCGAAAATAAAGGAAAGAAGGAGGTTTTACATTTACGTGGTATCCTACCAGCCACCGCTTGGGTGTGTAGCAGGGGGTGAATAGATACTATGCATGCCACATCAAAAAGGGAGTTTTACTTAATATTAAGTATGTATATGCATGTATAAATTATTCAGAAAATGTGTGTGCAATAATTCCCTCCAACTTTGAACTACTGTGATGAAAGAACCAAGGTTGCGAGAAAGGAAACACTCCGTCATAACATTCCTATGATAAATGGCACTCTACGGTCTATCTACTACTCTATCTGATAACTTGGAACATTGAAAAAAAGGGGCAAGCGAATATAGAAGGCTTTGAAGCATGTTGCTGGTTGAGAGTATTGGAGATGAAATGGACATTCAATGTGAGGAACGAGGATATGTAGATGAGCGGGAGAGGAAAGGACCAACTAGAAAACTATAGAGCAAAAAAGAACAGGATGAATTGGTTACACCATGAGGAAAAATGAATTAGAAACATAATGAAAGGGATTTTCCCGCGAGGAAGATCATGTGATAAATACACAGGAAAAATTAAAAAAGACTAAACATAGAGAAACTATCAGCGTCTATAAAAATATCCCACGATCCACCCAAAGATTTGTAGCAGAAGGAGTAAGCACCAGGTGGGATGGGTAAGGGATAAGTGAGGATAAAGGCAGACGAAGGGAAAAGGGAAAAACATTCAAAAGCTATCAGGGTTTGAGGAAATTAACACCGGAAATCGAAGAATGAAGGGCTTTAGTAAACCAACAGATTTGAGATACTGATGATGAGATTATTCAATATTTTTTTTTCCACGAGCGCATCATCGAATGTGAACACCTGGTTCACTCACGGGCCTAAAAAGGGGCAATCCGAAAACGGGATCCAAAGTGTCTGTTTTTGTTATCATTTGATCTTTCTAAACTGTTATGTTAAATCTAACACAGCGGAAATAAAACACTATACAGGTAGAATTGAAAATCAAAGTTAAAATTCTATATTCAAGGAAACGAGAATATTTTAAAATAATACGTTTTATATTTTCGTCAAGTGGCCTCCTTTGGGAAAGAGAAATACATTTATATTCTACTGTTTTTGTACTCCACAGCCACGACCTGCAGCCTGGAGCACTTCGTGCCCGCAGCCGCCGCTCCGACCGCCTTCATCACCTGGGAAACGCCGCCACTCTGAATTCACCAGGCCGTCAGGCGCTGGTTCACACCCTCATGGTCTACCCTTTCCCCCTATGGGACCTTCACACGCCTGACGTTACTGCTACGTATCACTAGAATCCTCCCTACCCACTCCGACGGTTCCTTCTGGGTGGTACTGTCACATGGGCATAGGTTGGGGCTGCAGATACCACAGGGCTATCCTCTGATAGCAACTGAAATCTGTTGGTTGACTGACTGTTCGCCAGGAAACCACCAGTTCATTCTTTAATCTCCTGTTTAGGAGTATCGAAACAATTTTATAAATGAGAATCAAAGAGCATTCTTTTCTTAAAAAGGCTCTGTGCGAATATGGCATCAATGGTTAAATAGTTTAATTGTTATATTCAACCCCACGCCTTTACTCAAGCTCAGTGACATTAGAAATGGAAGGACTACTTTAAAAAATTAAATAAATAAGTATTTTAATGGTTTTAGGGGTAGAAATGAGAGAGATGACGTCTTTCAATTCGTTACTACGTATGCCTGCCCTAGAAACTTCTTCATTTTTAAATAGTCTGTGCATTTCTTATTTTTTCTGTTCTCCTAGAGAGTTATTTTTTAAGATACAAGTTTTCTTTGAATCAATTTTAAAAATACCAGTGTCTATACTCCTGTTGCCGCGTCTCTCGTCGAAGGACTTATTGAGTGTTACAGTTATTTCGTTACCAAGCATCGACAAATTCGTGGTTTCCTAATGCACGCTTGGTCTAATTTAGTCCTCATACCCTAGGTTTTTTTCCCTTATTAATTTTTTGTGGTATCGGTGAAGGAATCCTAGTTTTCTTACGTAATCCTTAGGTATAAATAAACTTAGTTATTTCAGTTAAAACAATTCAACCTTATAGGTTATCAACATTACAGTCTGCTCACCTAGTCGATATCCTTTACCCCGAAATGCTGACCTTAGATATCTGTCTGACATTTTTGGCTTTGTGAAACAATGAAGACTAAGACTCAGCAGAAAACTCTATATACTTCATGAACAGTTGTGTGTTAAAAAACATGCTAATAAACGTAGCCAAGTTACCATTTAGAAAAAAAACAGCAATCAATTTATTCATACCGCTATGTGCGATTGATGTTTACCTCTTTGTAAACGAAATATAATATTTGTCTTCGAATCAATTTAGTTGGGCGTTGGGAACTCGTTGCCAGGGCTTAATTGAGTTTCTCCTGCACGTAAACTCTTTATTTTGCAAAAAAGTGAGCTTTGGTATGTTTGTTTGTTTGATAGAAAAATATAATTTAAAAACCGCTGCCGCTTTTGCAAGGATAATTGAAAATTGTTTTTAATATGCTCGGTGGCTCTAACAAAAAGAATCGAAGGATTTCGCACGTGTCTTTCGGTGATTGCCGTGATTACAAACGTGCTGATATAAACGTTTGCCTCGTGAAATTGTCCTCGCAACTAAAGATACCGGCCGTTAAAGAAACATTGGCTGCATAATAAATCATAGCTACTTCAGGAAAGGAAAAAAATATTTCATTTGAGTAATGTGCGGTTGAATCAAGAACTGACCCACTCCAGGTGACGATGACAGTATTTCTAATTCCCACCCCTCCCCATAGTAGACATTACTTTTAGTATTGAAATTCACAATACAGTTAAATAATTTCCCCCTAGCCACTCTTAGAATTTTGAAAATATTTCGATATTTTTTTTCTTGGAAGGATTACACGTGTCTACGAAATTAATTTCTTTAAGAGTTCATTCGGATATTTTTAATGTCCAATCAAATGTCAGTTTTCTCGCAATAGAATTTAATTGTTCGTTAATACAATGTGGTATAGCATAGGTTATCGAAGCGTAATGCCAATAACAAATAAATTAGACACTTTTATTTACCTTTTTTCCTCCGGGGATCAGGATGGCGCAGAGATTAACGGAATAACGTACAGGCTTCCCACCGCGAAGGCCCGGGTTCAAATCCTGGAAACGAGAAATATTTTTCAATGTGGAGAGCACTTTGAGTGAGTACGACGTCCGTCGGGTGGGACGTTTAACTGCAGACCCTTTCCACAGGAGTAGGCTAATGCCGACGCCGGTTCTCTCTCCCTTTCTCATCCATCCCTAATGGCACAAATGACCTTAACTGTCGATTGCCTCCCCTACGAGTATTACTTTTGACGTATGGCGAAAATCCATAACAACATTGCGGACCTCTGAGGCCCGTCTTTGGAGTTCTATAGAGGCCTTTATTTGGGCGAAATTAAGATCAAATGGTCCCTTCTCCCATTTCAAATCAGCTCAGAGAATACTAGGAGAAGAGAGTGGACCAGAGTGGTGCCGGGAGACCCATCGCCCCTGAGGACGGACCTTGCCATCTGGGAAGTGCCGAGGGGTGTGGTACACGTCATAGGCGTGTTACTGCCCTTTGACAATCGTCAAAAAGCCCGCGCCAATGAACGTCGAGAGAGGTCGGCAAAATACGACGCCCTCGTTGATAGGTTGCGAGTTTGGTGCTGTTAAACTGCGGACCCCTTGGCACCTTTCGACGAGAATAGGCTAATGCCGACGACGGTTTCTCTCCACCCTTTCTTACCCACCCTTCCCTAATAGCGTAAATGACCCTAGCTGTCCGTCGCCTCCCCAACAAAACCAACCAACAACCTTTTGTCCAGATCGTAGGATCTCCCAAAATTGTGGAGATCTACCCTCAAGCGTTTGCTCCGACCCGTGTCACTAATGGAACTTAGCAAATTAGTAAAGACCTAGCCATATTTAGAAAGAATTCGACTCGATAAACAAAATGGATTTCAAGACTTGTGCATCAGGGTCCTTCCTCAAAAGCAAATATGTACAATGCTGTATTTTAACACATGAGTACAAGACAGATTTGGCACTAGCCAAAAGTAGCTTTAAAAAACGCTAACCCAGATTAACTCAGGTATTTTCTCCATCAAACATCAATCGGTAAAAATTAATAATGATTATAGTAAACAGTATTTTGCCTGATCAGAGTAGAGCTTCATTGGGATTTGGCTCAACAAAATACTCTACCAAAACTTGAATGACACAAATTGTCCTTAAAATCCATGTTTCATGTAAAAAAATAATTTCTTACCGTTTATTACTTTCTATTTCCATTTAATTCTTTCAAAATGTCTATTTTCTTCATCCCTCTATCCCACATTCCAAGCTTTCTACCCTATATTACCGCTTCCAGCATCCCATTGCCGCTCAGCATCTCCCGCATTCACTCATCCTGCCTTTTTCCGAGTTTCTCCCAACAGCCGTCTTTCTTCCCCTGCCATTCCTATTGATTCATTGTTTGTTTTTCTATCCACCTATTTATTTTTTTCTTCTCCACATCCACATTTTGACATCATCTAGTTTACACTTGCCTAAGTAGACTATGCTTCCGATCCATGCTAAACTATGCTCTATATAAAATTCTCCATAAGTCTTTACTTAGGGTTCCTATCATAAACTTCCGCTTCTATTTAGTCAGTCAGTCAGCCTTCAATAGGTGGGGATAGTTCCCCAAAAAGGAAGTACGCTAGGAAATCCGGTGGAACTGCTGTTCACCTCCTCAGCGGTAGGGCCCGTAATACTAAGCGGCAAAATGACGATTAAATATTAAATGGGCAAGTATCTTTCCTGTGTGAGTGAAGGTGAAAGAGAAAGACAGGTTCTTAATGAGCTAGTGGTTGAAACTGTAGCTAGGAAGGGCTAATTTTAGAGGGGTGCCTTTTATATACAAATCTACATTCCTGCTAAGGGGCTCATTTACCCTACACAAGTTGACCACCGTTAAAGTTCACCGGGACGAAAATATAAAATATCTTATATGCCGGTCCGAGGAGTTGTTTTTATAAATTTATATACCCTCCTGCCAGACACCTTTTTTGGTGGCTCGCACGGTATTTATGTAGATGTATATGTACTCGTCAAATACATAGTGTGAGTGTCCTTTCTTTATGTTTTCGTGTGTTGAATATTTTGTATCTGCGTGTTTGTGTGTCCCCGGAAAGCATCAATTTCAAAGATTATATATATATATATATATATATATATATATATATATATATATATAAATTCACTGATAATTCATAACAAACACAGAAACCAAAACACAAAAGAGGAAAAACTCACTGGTTCTCGAATTTTCGGTGGTCCAACCACCTTTCTCAAGAGGAATTAGGAACAGAACTGAGGCAGAGGAGGGCCCGAAAGCAGTGGTAGGAAGGAGAAGGGGAAATGGGGGAAAAAGAGGGGAAAAGAGGGGAAAAGAAAGGAAAAGGGGGGAAAAAAAGGGGGGAAGGCATTCGAGGTGAGGAGTTTGGAGGGGTAGTGTATGGCGCGGGAATTTTAAAAAAGGTGGGGATGATATGGAAGTTGTTGGGGGCGGAGGGGGATGAAATTATATGCATAAAGGGGGCAATTAATGTCTAATATTAATACCTGGGCGATTCCAGGAATCCAAGAGCCAGATGAAAGCTAGCTCTAATGTTTTGAGTTTCAGTGGAGGGTCTGAGTGTGGGAGGGATGCTAAGACGGATACTTTAAAACATTGGTCAAAGGCAGCGTTGTGTTCGGAGGCATGTTTGGGGATTAGGAGCATACCAATAAGGGAGGAATTGTTGCATGAAGCTCTATGATTATTGATTCTAATATTGAGGGGTGTGGTACACTGTCCAATGTAAAAGGCAGGGCAAAGTTGGCACTTGAGTAGGTAGACAACATTGCTGGAGGTACACGAGGAGTAGGGAATAGGTGGGAGAGAGTTAAAGAGCGGGTGGGAGAGGGATGGGATTCTGGTTAGGAAAATAGGACATGTTTTGCATCTAGGTTTATTGCAGGGTCTGGGAGTGATTTTGGAACGGGGCGAGGATTTAAGAAGTGGATTGGTAGATTTTAGAAGATCTGATAGATTGGCGGGGCGTTTGAAAGTGACAGAGGGGCATTTGGGGAAAAGGTTGGTGGTGGAATTGTGGTTTTTGAGGATAGGATAGAGGTCCTTTAGGATAGAACGCAGAGATTCTAGGCCAGGGAGAAACGTGGTACAAATTGAAAGAGGGTGGTTTTTCGCGGTGGTGGAAGGTCTGGGAGTGTAAGTATGCCTACGGATCCTCTTATTCAGGAGGGATTCAGGATAACCTCGTTTGAGGAGGGAATGGTGTAAATTTATGAGGAAATTGTCTAGGGAGTCAGGGTCATTGCAAATTCTGTGACCCCTTATGGAAAGGGAATAAGGAATGGAACGTTTGGTGTGGTATGGGTGACAGCTGCTAAAATGTAAGTACTGTTGTTTATTTGTGGGTTTTATATGTACGGATGTGTGAAATTTATGGTCTATAAATGATATGTTTACATCTAGGAAGGTGATTTGGGAGGAGGAAACTGTAGACGTGAAGGAGATAGAGGACGAAGCATTAAGGTTGGAAATGAAAGTTTTCAGGGAATCAGGACCATGTGGCCAGAGAAGGAAAATATCATCAATATATCTGAGCCACAATAGCGGTTTCAGGGGTTGTTGTGACAGGAATTTATTCTCCGCGAGACCAAGAAAGAGGTTTGCATAGGACGGGCTGAACCTGCTACCCATGGCACAACCCTTGATTTGTAGGTAGAAATTATCATTAAAGGAGAAGGAATTGCGGGTAAGAATGAACTCGGAAAGGCTGAGGAGAAAATCTGTGCTGGGGATGTGTGGCTCAGGGCGTTGGGAGAGGTAGTGTTGGAGGGCGGAGAGACCTTCTGAGTGGGGCATCCCTCCCACACTCAGACCCTCCACTGAAACTCAAAACATTAGAGCTAGCTTTCATCTGGCTCTTGGATTCCTGGAATCGCCCAGGTATTAATATTAGACATTAATTGCCCCCTTTATGCATATAATTTCATCCCCCTCCGCCCCCAACAACTTCCATATCATCCCCACCTTTTTTAAAATTCCCGCGCCATACACTACCCCTCCAAACTCCTCACCTCGAATGCCTTCCCCCCTTTTTTTCCCCCCTTTTCCTTTCTTTTCCCCTCTTTTCCCCTCTTTTTCCCCCATTTCCCCTTCTCCTTCCTACCACTGCTTTCGGGCCCTCCTCTGCCTCAGTTCTGTTCCTAATTCCTCTTGAGAAAGGTAGTTGGACCACCGAAAATTCGAGAACCAGTGAGTTTTTCCTCTTTTGTGTTTTGGTTTCTGTGTTTGTTATGACTTATCAGTGAATTTACATTACACGTTTGTGGGTTTTCCAAAAAAGTGTATATATATATATATATATATATATATATATATATATATATATATATATACACATCATTATATTCATCATTATATTCTTGGGAATCATAATTGAGGTGGTTTCCCGTTGCCTTCCTCAATAGTGTTTTTAACGTGACACCATCACTTAATGGCCGCCCCACTGGGGTCAGACGCCATTGCAGCCGCCTCACTGAGGAACAGACGCTGCGTGGACTACCTTTCGTCTGGCTCCTAACCTTCGACCTATCTGGCATGGGTGACCCTTCCAGGAGTAATTATTATTACTTCCGCCAGCACAGCTCTAGGGGTCATCCGAACAACAAGCCCTTCCACCACGACAAGGTTGTAGTCCATGGGAGGGACAGGAGACTGATCCGCAACCTGTACATGTCTCAGACTGCTCCGGTGCGAGTGGGGAACGGAGAGTCCGGATGGGCAGTGTTAGGAAGAGGTGTAAGGCAGGGTTGCCCATTGTCACCAGTACTGTTCAACGTATATGTAGAGGAAATGGTTAAAGAGGCATGGGAAGAACTGGAGGTAGGAATGAAAGTCGGAGGGGAATTCGTAAAATCGGTTAGGTTTGCTGATGACCAAGCATTAGTTGATCAGTCAGCCAAGGGGTTGCAAGCATTGTTGAGTGAATTGGAGGTTCAGTGCGATAAATATGGGATGAGAATCAATATTAATAAAACAAAGGTTATGCGATTTTCCAGAAAGAAAAAGGCTAAGCTAAATATTAAAATAGGCGGGGAAAGAATAGAGCAGGTAGAGCAGTTTAAATATCTCGGAAGTGTTGTGGAGAAGAATGGAGAAGGTGAAATGGACCGAAAGGAAAACAAATGAGGAAGTACTAGAGATGGTGGGTGAGGAGAGGGGTTTGTTGAGAGAAATCGTATGGAGGCAGGAACAATGGATGAAAGGCGTATTGAGCGGTAGTGGAATGTTGAAGAAGGTAATAGAGGGGAGAATGTTGGGCAAGCGAGGTAAGGGCAGGAACAGCATAGGGATGTTGGACGGGATGAATGGAGGAAAGAAGTACACCGAGATGAAGAGGGACCTGATATAGATTAGTTTGATAGGTAGGGAGTCACAAAATGTTTATTTGATAGTTGTGTCCATCCAAAAACCTACTTTAAACGGTAGATTACCTAATAATAATAATAATTATATATATAGATAAAAAACCATAAACACAGTAATCAACCCGAAGGTCGGTTTAGTAGGTGATGGTAGAGGTCACCCGTGTACCAAGCCCGACGGCGTGTCAATATTCACACATCAGGGTAGGGGGGCCAGTTCCTTTCCCTGTGCCGGTTATGGTTTCCCAAAAGATCTGGTTCCCGAAAAATCAACTAGCTTGGGTGAAGCTGCAGGTGCCCAGAGTGCCTCGTCCGGGAATCGAACCCGGGACCCTCTGGTCAGTAGTCCAACGCTCTACCCACGAGACCATCGCGACCCGCATATATATATATATAAATTTCAATATATTCAATATATATATATATATATATATATATTGAAAGGAACAGATGGTTATGGATAACCCTGCCTAGCACTGCCCATCCAGACTACCCTCTCGCTTTCCTCAATTCTCTATCCTCGACTGTGCAGTCAGAGACATGTACAGGTTGAGGTAGGAATAACATACATATTTTAAGAGTAACGTGGCAAATTCCACATCCATAGAATACAAATCACTTTACGTTTCTTGTTTGAGTATATTTCGTATAATATGAGTTTATTTCGAAGCTTCCCATGTGAACACTAGCAGATGAGAACACAAATCAATCAGCATGAGAAATTATCTTAGGGGGAGGAAATCTTGCACTACCCAATGAGGTTTCGGTGACTTGACAATGTTCGATGCAATTCGATGCCCGCGCCGTCGATCAAACTGATGGCCTGCACTCCAACCCCCCCCCCCCCCGCTTCGCTTTAACTTCCATCTCTCGTCTCACAAAGGGACAACGCGAGATTCATCGGCGCGTCGACGGACTTTATACCGTAACCGAAACCGGGATGAAGTTACCAATCCCAGAATGGGAAACGAAGCCTTCCCCAAAAACTGGAGGGGATACATTATAATGCCCGTCCTATTCGGGACGGAAGGCGAAGTGGTTAGGGGAAGGGGGAGAGAGTGATTGGTATGGGTATGTGGGAGGGGAAATTTATTTATTTTTTAAAATTTGAGTGAGGGTGTGAACTGATTTTAAATGCTCTCTCTCCCTCCTCTCACTAATCTTCACCCTCCCTCTTTCCGCCCCCTCCGCCTCACCGCCACCAACACCCGCCCCACCTTATTTTTACGTCCGCCGCTAATTCACCTTCCGCTCACGTGAGGATGTTGAAAAGGAAGCGGAGAGGAAGTTTCCGGCTTGGAAGACAAAAGAGTGGCGAAAAAAGTAGTCCAGGCGAGTATGTAGTGGTGGGAAGTGGTTTGGAGCGTTCGGGGAGGCAGGGAGGAGGAGGATGGGGAAGGAGGGAGTCTTGGGGTGAGTAGGGG
>CM073778.1:42552349-42618855 GCA_037158775.1 Hetaerina titia
GCAGCAGGAATACAGAAACTTGTCACACGTTATGACAAATGCCTTAATTTGCTTGGAGATTATGTTGAGAAGTAGTTTAAAGTATCCTCTTTCAAATAAAATTTTTTATGTTTGTTAATATTTACTTTTGTGTCTTTATTTCACGAACGGGTACTACTTTCCGGATGACCCTCTTATGTGTGTGTGTGTAGCTTAGAAAGAAAAAGGCTAAGCTAAATATTAAAATAGGCGGGGAAAAAATGGAGCAGGTAGAGCAGTTTACATATCTCGGAAGTGTTTTGGACCAATACGGTCAAAGTGGTAGGGACGTAAGGAGAAGAATTGCGCTAGGCAAGGAGGCTTTCTCAAGGAGGAGGGAGTTGATGACGGGGACGTTGAGTAGGGATATTAAGACAAGACTCGTAAAAACTCTGATATGGAACGTAGCTATGTACGGCGCGGAAACGTGGTCACTGAAGCAGGAGGAAAGACGTAGATTGGAGGCTTTTGAAATGTGGGTGTGGAGAAGAATGGAGAAGGTGAAATGGACCGAAAGGAAAACAAATGAGGAAGTACTAGAGATGGTGGGTGAGGAGAGGGGTTTGTTGAGAGAAATCGTATGGAGGCAGGAAAAATGGATGAAAGGCGTATTGAGCGGTAGTGGAATGTTGAAGAAGGTAATAGAAGGGAGAATGTTGGGCAAGCGAGGTAAGGGCAGGAACAGGATAGGGATGTTGGACGGGATGACGGGAGGAAAGAAGTACACCGAGATGAAGAGGGACCTGATATAGATTAGTTTGATAGGTGGGGAGTCACAAAATGTTTATTTGATAGTTGTGTCCATCCAAAGACCTACCTTAAACGGTAGATTACCTAATAATATATATAAATGATGTAAAAGGGTAAATATATATATATATATATATATATATATATATATATATATATATATATATATATATATATATATATATATATATAAATGATGTAAATTCGCTAATTAGTCAAACACAGATTCGAGAACCAGTGAGTCCCTCTTTTACGTGTTTTAGTTTCTGTGTTTGTGCCGACTAGTTAGTGAATTTACATTATTGTGCACGTTTCTTGGGTTTTTCAAGAAAGTGACTTTATATATATATATTTATATATAAAAACCAGAAACAGTAATCAACCCGAAGGTCGGTTTAGTAGGTGATGGTAGAGCTCACCCATGTACCAAGCCCGACGGCGTGTCATTCATATAATTCATAATGAATATTCACACATCAGGGTAGGGGGGTTCTGGTACCCGAAAACTCAACTAGCTTGGGTGGAGCTGCAGGTGCCCAAAACGCCTTGCACGGGAATCGAACCTGGGACCCTCTGGTCAGTAGTCCATCGCTCTGCCCACTAGACCACCGCGACCCACTTATATATATATATATATATATATATATATATATATATATATATATATATATATATATATATATATATATATATATTTATTTATTTATTTATTTATTTTTTCACAGATAAATAGAGATATGGAAATGAGAAAGGATGACGGGATTTCGTGTTTGAATGTGTATATGTATTTAAATATATAAACATAAATGCGGCCATAAAATGGATAATATTTTAAAACATTGCTTGCCTGCCAAGATTTTTGTTTATCCTAATATTTTCCCACTCACATAACTTATCACATCAGTTTTCAGGTTACGGGACTGGTCACCGCCCGAAGCCACGACCTCTATATGGAGATAATGCTCCAATGCGATTTGTGCCCCAATCGCTTATCGCCCGAACACGGGCCAGCTCTCTCGCGTGTTTCCTTCATTAAGGGAAGCAAATATCTCCCAATACGTTTTGTTTTTGCTGCGAATTGAAAATACCAAGGTCGGAAGTATTTATTTTTGTTCCAATCGACAAAATGTATGAGGTAATAATAAGATAAAACTGTTTCACAAATTGCTGTCGGCCACTAATGCTATGTTATTGTAATATCTTTAATGCTACTCCATATCGCTAAACCCCATTAAGGATACTTCATATAATGAAGTGGTGTAACGATGTAATAAAATAGTGGTGGAAAATAATATAATCGGAACTGTATAGGAGCGATAGTTGCTATAATTCCAAAGAACAAACCTTATCTCTTTGGAAGTCCATTGCTTTATTGCAGTTTTATGCAACAGCCGGGATAGTGTAGGCGTAGGCCTGAGTGGTACGCTGGAGATAATTTGAATGCACAGTACTTGTTTATTTTACAGAGTACTGTATCACTTAAGGAATATCTAATTAAAACACGGTCGGAATAAATATTTTTATGGTTGTAATTATCCCATACTGCTGTGTTCCTAATGAGTACGACTAATAGTACAGCAAAATTACCCTGAACATTCACATGATTTTATTTTCCGATTTGCGACAGCTGTTCATTAAAGGGTGATCATGATTTTTCACATTCTTATGATTTTTCGTTTCAAAGTTTGTTTTTGCTACATAGTTATTTTAATATGAAATGTGTGTGGTACCAGTTTCATTGATTCGACTCCTGATTCGCGTCAACGTACACTTATTGCAAGTTGAAACATGTTCAGTTCGACAGCGACTGGAAAAAAATTTGAAAATTCTTTCCACGCATGTGTTTCTTCACATTGGGTAACAGGAAAAAGTCACATTGAACTAGAACTGGACCATAGAGAGATGAGAAAATGTTTCACATTGATTTTCAAGAGATAATCACGATTTCGTAGTGGGTGACGCGAAACCCACCACGCAAAAACAAACCTTATATGCAATATGTTCGTTATCAAAGTGTATGTGGTACGAAATAATATTTTAAGTATTTCTCACGGTGCTGTTGAGGTTATTGGACGACCTACTCTCACAATGATGGCAGTGATGTTAATGTTTACTTCCGAGAAGTAGTAACTGGATCCCCATGTCCGACTTGCATTGAAATTTGGTTGCCTCCCCGGTTAAACCTTTTTAGCTTACACCATAAAAACGTGTAAAACACACATTAGCCTAACAATATAATATGAAATAAATTTTTTACACAATGCATTATGCTAACTAAAAATATATGATTACCATTTATTTAGCAGTTAACGTAAACATTTCGTGGTTCCCAGAATCAAACAAAGCCGTAATCAATTGATAGCCAAATTACAATTGAATGTAATTTCGTGTAACTGGTTAGAACTGAGCAGTACTATTTAATTAATTAGGATAGTAAAGGTTCTCATGCCAAAAATATGATTTTATATATGGCCATCGATAAAAAATGTACAATTTTTATCCCCATGCACTTGAAACGAGTTGCAATGCAATAATCTTATATTTATATCTTATTTTTATCGCCTATAATTAAAATTTCCTATATTTTCCTCTTCTGTTGTTAACTTTTAATATTTTTCACATCAACAAACCACACCACCTTAAATATCTCATATCTGTTTGGTGATATCATTGAAAATTGCCCTGAATACTCGCATAATGTATTCTGAATAGTTTTCCCATATTAAAAAATATATGAGTGGTGGGGGGGGGTTCACGAAAGGGGAAAGGGAGCGGAGAACCTTCATTTGAAAGAAAAAGAAGATTCTTCTTCGTTCGACAAAGACCATCAAAAACGTAAAGAATATACGAGGGGCACGTCAATAAATCGAAAACGAAGAAAAGGAGCTGTTACGAACATTTCACAGCGAACGTTTGGAGCTTCCACCGTACAGTTCCGACTTAATCCCCAGTGATTCTCATCTGTTCGGGTCCCTAAATAATCACTTGGGTGGCCGACGTTTTGAAAATGATGAATCCGTATTCCAAGAGGTTACTCGGTGGCTGCGACAGCAGAGAAAAGACTTCTTTGCTGCCGCCTATCAAGTTCTTGAAAAAAGATGGGGTTAATATCTGAATGTTCTGAGTGGATATGTAGTAAAATGAAATCAATTTCAGGAAGTTATTGATTAATCGTTTCAGACGTAAATTCGTGGAACTGATGAATAACGTGATAACGTGAACCCTGATGAATAACGTCAACATTTAACTATGTAATTTTACATATAAAATAAACTTTAATGCGATTTAGGTTTTAACTGCGATGCAGTATCATCGGGCCTGATTTAAAAAAAAAATCAAAGTTTTATTTTGACGTTATTCTTCAGGAAGCTACTTTAATTATTCATTAGTTTCTCCAGTTTTTCCAATTATTTGTTGACTTACCCTCGTGTATGAGAGATATATTTCTTCGTGCCTATATTTTAATAGTATTTTCGTGTGTACTACTTATATTCAGGTCGCGCTTATATTATCGCGGCTCGATGTTCCTTCCAAGAGATCGAGTGTGCGTGTGTATTCATATGCATTTGTACATATATATATATATATATATATATACAAAAAAAATATATCACACACACACTCCTGTGAATGTCTCACGGACATGAATAATAATCTATATGACGTTAGCCCTAGTGGACAAGAACAAAAACTCAGAAACACACAAAAGAGAGAAACTCCCTCGTTATCGAATTTTCGCTGGTCCAAAACACCTTTCTCAAGGAAAGAATAACAGGACTGAGGAAATATGACAAAGTTCTGTCCTTTTCCTTAGGAAAGGTGGCTTGTTTATACGTATATATAATGTATATGTAATTAGTACTAGTGGACAAAGACAAATCACAGAATCACACAAAGAAAGAGAAACTTACTGGGTATCAAATTTTCGGGGGTCCAATCCACCTTTCTCAAGGAAAGAAGGGCAGGATAGAGGAAAACGACAAAGTTCTGTCCTTTTCCTTGTGAAAGGTGGCTTGGACCCACGATAATTTGATACCGAGTGAGCTTATATTTTTTTGTGCGATTCTATGTTGTTGTCTTTGTCCACTAGTGCTAATTTGATATACATTATATATATATATATATATATATATATATATATATATATATATATATATATATATATATATATATATATATATATATATATATATATATGCATATATATAATACATGGAAAGGGAACTGACCCTCCTACCCTGATGTGTGAATATTCACACGCCCTATAGGGCTAAGTATATAAAATAAAATATAAAATCTTGAGCGAGTATTATAATGCTTGGTAGGAACCCCTTAATTATTTTCACTCTGGTATGTCTGCATGGGCATGTATGACACCATATATCTATGGTGTCATACATGTGTATGGTTGTTTACGCGACGCATCATCATCTTATCGGAGTCCTGATTTGGTACCCACAAAGGAAGTCCACACAGATAGGTTTGCATGCAACGGTTTGCGGGGAAGTAAATAACTAGTGACCGACTTACCCAATCGCACGGTCGTCTACGAAGAGGATGTCAGTCCAACAGTCCGTAACAAACTTCAATAACAACACACACGCGCCTGATAATATTACCTGTTGGGATTACAATTCCAGATAACATTGCCGATACGGTTTTTTGAAAAAGGTTGCATGAAATCTCTGGTTACTCCAGGATATGCTTTTGTTTTCAGTACCGTGTGATGCTTAAAATTTCTTAAATAACAATAACTACCCCAGTATCACATTGGTAACCAACCAAGAGAACTACGGTAATGGGTTCGATGATTTGGTGGTCGCATTAGGTAAATTAAATCCTTTTCTGACTCTTATGACGTAGGTAAACTTGAATGATTTCTCTTACTTCCCAGAGTTCACGTCGATCCTCTCTCCTAACAATAAGTGTCTTGATGAAATCTCCGAAAATGATATGAGGTTCATTGCTCTGCCTGTGTGCCTCAATTTCGGAAAGTGAACACCTGATTTGATTGAACTAGGAGGAATCTTGGGGGTGACTCAACCCGCGTAGCTGTCCTCCTTTGTGTAGTACACTCTCGTAGCCTACAGTCTCGCGATGGGAGGGAAAAAATGGGATTGATTCCTTCGAGAGAAATATTCTTTTATATGCTAAGGCTTTTTTTTTTTATTCCTACGACGGCAGTGCCCTGATTCATTTAGCCTTCTGTTCAGCTCGCTTATTCCTCCTGCGAAAAGGGGAAGGGGTAGAAAGGGGGGGTTGGGAAGTGAGGAGGGGGAAGGATACCCTTCCGAAGCTTTTCATCGCGAAGTTTCATTTGAAGCAAAAGGGTCAGAGACGGAATCCCATTTCATTCCGTCTACGGGGGGCCGGGATGGATTGAGGAAGGAAGGGGCGAAGGGGGTTGGGGAGGTTATGGGGATGGGACGAACGGGGGGAGGAGGAGGGGGGTAAGCGCTGGAACATTTCCTTGCCACTCTATTGGCTCCTTTTTATATTACGATCCCCTCCATGCCACTCCTCGTCCCCCCCCCCCCAACTTCCTCAGGGGGTGCTGCCGGGGAATAATTTATAAGACTATTCATTTTTCACTCTCTCCTTCTCTCAAGTTTTCCCTTTCCCTCCGTCTCAAACCCTCCTCCTCCACCCTTTAAGAAAAAAATATTAAAGAATAATCCACAAAGGATTCCCCTAAAGATACGCGCCGTCTTCGGGCCCCTTTGCATCATTCCCGGGCCTCAAGATTCCATGGACCCGCAGACTTGCAGTCCGAATTTAAGTTGAAGTCGGCTTCCGTCCATGCTTTCTTTTCGTTTCGTCATTTGTCCGTTCATGATAATTCATCGGAGCCGTTTACCAATTGCCAGTCGAAATTCATCTAGCCTGCGAAACCACGTATTTATACAAATGCCATCGGGCCATTTTTTGATTGATGTAGTATACACTCTACTACATGGTACCCTGCTTGAAAATTATTCTGTTCGAATTACGTCCTGGAGACGGCAGATATTTTTCGGTGGTATCCCGATCCCTACTTGAAGTGCTTTGTGGAGAGCACTTTGAGTGAGTACGAAGTCCGTCGGATGGGACGTTAAACTTCGGACCCCTCGGCGCCTTTCGACAAGAGTAGGCTAATGCCGATGCCGGATTTCTCTCCACCCCTCATCCTTTCCCATCCATCCCTAATGGCGCAAATGACCTTAGCTGCCGATCGCCTCCCCCAAAAATAACTACAACTACTCGAATAACGTCACGTATCCGACTTCAAAGAATAAGCCTCCTGGTGAATATTCATTTATTTATATTGCATTATTCCGAAAATAGAACTTCGGCCTTTACACCGTACTTTTAACACTGATATAATAAAATTACGATTACATACACCTAAGCCCTAGGCGGGAATCGAACCCGCGACATCTGGCTTGGCGGGCGAGGACGTTATCCCGCCACCACCGTATCTATCAATCAATAAATCATCTGCCTCTTTGACGTCAAGTTTGACTAAAGTGGCATAACCTTATTAAACGCTGCAACATTTCTTTCTGAGGTGAAAGACAAGGAAAACAACTCGGCATGAACAATATGTCCTCAAACCTCATGCGGCATTTGTACAGAATATAGAAAAACTGAAGATTAGAACAGATCAATATGCTAATGACAAATGTGAATGAAACAAAGACACAGTGAAAAAATTGCGGTGCGTCGCCCAGAGAGAGAATTGATCCATGGGGTAGCAAGAGAGAGGGCGGAATGTAGGGAAGAAGCAATATGAAAAAATGACGAATTTGGAATCGCACCGCGCTCTAAACTTTGACTGGCCTGTATTATTGCCACTACAGAACCAGGTACTTATTATTAAGTTTTAAAATAACTGAACTCACTATTCAATCATGGCAAATGAATCAAACCACTTGGTTTAGATTCGAAGCACGTCATTTCGAATAATTTTACTCGGCGTATCACAATGAGACAAATACCAGTCAGTGCTGACAACGTTCCTTTCATTCTAGATTTCCAAGGAAACATTAAATAAAATATATTATCACGTGTTTATGTCATCCAGTAATTCCAGGGTCTTTAACACGTACGTTGACATTTTTGGCAACAGTTTTGCTGGTTTTCCAACCGGTGTCTACAGTTCGAAGGATAGGTTTCGCTTCGAACCTTCCCACTGATGCATGCGGTAAAAACCCCTGAAAAATTGAGCATTTCTATCCCTTAAATCCCCCGCAAAACAAGAAATAACTTCATATTTGCAAAGTAATTTCTTTTTAAAAAACTCAAAGAGTGAGTGAGGAAGTCAGCGGTAGCTTCGCTTATGAATGGATCAACGTAGATTTTTTCGATACTTCGAACTTATTTCATATTCCGTTTTAACCTTTAAGTACGAACTCATTCTTAAGACGCAAAACTAAGATGCATTTCTAATGCAGCGTGACACACACTACTTAAAGAGGTTGAGTTGATATGTCAAATACATACATGTCATTTGGCTAAAATGTTCTCTTATCCCGACGAATGCACTTTATCCAGCTACGATGATGAAATAGAATGGTGAAATTTTTCATATAATTCGGCTTCGAAAAAACAAAACTTTAAGCATACTCTTACAGCAGTGGAGGACTTCCACTAAAACTCATGGATTAATATTGGAGAAATGCTCGTAGTTCCCACGAAAAACTAATATTATATGTGCAATTATATGATATTTGTAAATTTGTTAACTTAACAGTACCTAACAACCTTTTTAAATAATGTTAGTACACTCTTAATTTGTGAGAAAATTGCTGAAATCCCATAGTTTCAAAATTAGAGGCCTCAGAAAGAGTCAAAAATAAGCTATAGAGAAAATTTAAAAAATAAATAAGAAACTCAGATTACTTAAACTGAATATTCAATTCATAACAGTTAACGAACTGCGCACGAACAGTTTTTACATTAATATTCATCGTCTGTCATTAATTCACAAGTTCAGGTTGAGTTGGATCGTGACTCCAGGAGTCACGATCCAACCTCAATGCGAGCGACAATGTAGTAACATTTGTTCAGAGGCGTGCACTTCCAGCGATGTCCTTGAGCCTACCGCCCGCAAATAGTTTTATACGGCACAGTTCAAGTCGCTGTTCAAACTATCATACTCGGGCCTTAAAGAAGAAAAATGAAACGTTACATCAAATCATTAGCAGTTACACGTATATCAACGTTTATTCATCGAATTAATACCAGAAATTCGCCATCACTGACCCAAAACGCTTTATAGCTGACTAAATTCGTGTTAAATTACGTGTTCTGAAGCGTATGCTCCATCTCTCCGGCGTAGAAGAGAGGCCGTGTGGATCAGAGAAGACAGTCGTCATATTGCGATCCCGGACGATGTGCCCCGAAACGTGGAAATTCCCCCCCCCCCCCAATCCCCGGAAGATCCGAGGTGCACCCCCCTTTGCGATGGACATAGCGGCGCTCTCTGGGTTGGCTGCTGGAGTCCGCGAGGCGGCTGCTAAAGCAGCCGGAGTCGAAGTACATATCACATACAAGGTGAGCAGGGAATGGTGTTCACGCCATATGCGCCATATTTGGGGACTCCAATCGTTGGTGAACGCTATGAGATAGTGTGCGAGCATATTGATAGGCCCTTCCACGAGTACGACGACCCTTACCCCTCACCTATGTGAAATCTTTCCCCCACGATATGATCGCCATAGGCGATGAAATTTTGCTGGCCAAAATTTACCCCTGGGGAAGTGATCCAGCGACTACGCAAGGCAAAGAAAGCGACACTCGGTCTGGACAGGAACTGATAACCCTCATACCGGAAGGTTGGTCTGGACTTTCAGGCACTGGCGGAGATATTGCACCAGTGTTTGGAGATGCAGCGGGTGCCACAAATCATGAAATCCTGGTGGATCGCGTCGTGGCCGGGACCCTCAAAGATCGAAGGGTATCCTTTCCTGGAGCACAAAGCAAAACTTTGTGCTCCAGGCCATTGACCATGCGATGGGGAGTAGGCAGGAGAGAGCTGATACGTGCCTCGACCTTGCGGACGCGCACCCCTTATATCCGTACAACTTGAAGATCCTACCAGACTTGGACATGCCGGAGGCTATAGTAAAACTCATTGGGGACCACTACAGGGGCGCGTCAACCAACGTTAGGACGGCTCCGGACACCAAATGTAAAATAGAGGTATGTACCCCCATCGCCAATTCTATTTAAAGTTTTCTTGGAACCCGTACTTTGCAGCGTTCTGGTGAAAGATTAATGACGCCCTTGTAAAAGGGCCGGGCGTCAATATTCGTGCTAGCGTACGCGGACGACCTGTTCCGCATAGCCAGGAAGGCGGAGGCGCTGCGAAGCCTCCTGCAATCTGCGGGGGCGGAGCCAGCATTGTGCAGATTACAATTTAATCCGCGAAAACTACACTTAGATTCGTCCACGCCTGACCGGAGAGAGGAGTACGGCCTACCGTCCACAATTCACATAGTCGAGGTCCTTGTCCTTAAAAGAGGGGACACGTACCTTATTATCCAGTCTGTTTCCAGCCAACGGGGCCCCGGAAGAGGTGCTGGGTTCGATTTCGGAAGACGTCCAACGCCTGGATGATTCGGACCAAGCACCATGGCAGAAGATCGACGCAGTGCACCAGTTCCTGGTCCCATGCCTAGTTATCCCTCTCAGTATCATCCCGATGCCCAAGTCCAAGCTGACGGTAATGAATGAGCGGCTACACCAAATGTTGAAGAAGTGGAGGTGACTTCCGACGCTTGTCAGTTGGAAGATAGTCGCCGTCGTGAGGAAGCGATGGGGATAACTTCCACTCACAGTCGGCAATGATGTTCACGCCGTCGTGCAAGCGCTCAAAATGCTCACTTGCCTGGATGCGCGCGTGTCGGTTATGGCATGACACACTGGCGGGACACAGCAGGCAGGTTAGAAGGGAGGAGAAGAACGCGCCACTCGGCAAGTATTGGTTCTACGGATTTCTCTACGGCGTGGTCAACTCCCGCAGAGAGACAGGGACGAACGCGGAGGCGTCCCACCGAAGTCGCACCAGGAATTAACGCTGGAGCTACGCCGCTTCGCTGCGGTGTATTGCAATGGAGCGACGTAATATGGGAGCTGACGGTCACGATCACTTGGGCGGAACCGAAAGAACAAATCTACCGATATAGTCCCGGCGGAGACGAGAGGGTCCCTGCGGCAAAGCGTATGAGACGCTGCCGCACTTTATCTGCCACTGCCTGCCACACTCGGACGGATTGCGGGGATCGGGATAGTAACGTTCTGGCTTCCCACCGAGAGGGTTTAGGTTCGAATTCTGGAGACAGCAGATATTTTTCAGCGGTATCCCGATCCCTACTTCATGTGGTTTGTGGAGAGCACTTTGAGTGAGTACGCCGTCCATCGGATGGGACGTTAAACTGCGGATCCCGTGGCACCTTTTGAATGCCCTCGCCGGTTCTCTCTCCACTCTTCCTTTCCCGTCCATTTCTGACGGCGCAAATGAACTTAACTGTCAATTGCCTCCCCTACAAGGATTACTTTTGACGCATGGCGAAAAGCCATAACTAAATGGCGGACTTCCTGAGAACGGCCTGTCTTTGCAGATAGATAGAGGTCTTTATTTTGGCAATATTGAGATCAAATGGTCCATTCTTCCATTTCAAATCAGCTCAGAGAGTACCAGGAGAACAGAGTGGATCAGAGTGGTGTCGGGAGACCCATCGCTCCTGAGGACGGACCTTGTCATCTGGGAAGTGCCGAGGGGTGTGGTAGACGTCATAGACGTGATACTGCCCTTTGGCAATCGTCAAGAAGCCTGCCTCAATGAACGTCGAGAGAGGTTGGCAAAGTACTATGCGCTGGTTGATAGGATGCGAGTTTGGTACGCTCTTAATCTGCAGATCCACCGAAAAGCATTTTCTGTGGGCACTCTGGGGAGCTGGGTCTATGATTTATTTTTTATTTGATGCAATATTCATATTGCATAATAATCATTTGTTATGATTAAAATATTTTTTAGGAAAAATAATAAACGTATGTTTTGAAATTCTATTTTAAAAAATATATGTATATTAATTAAAATATTTTTAAATATACATATATATATATATATATGTGTATGTATATATATAAACCATCCAACGCTCTACCCGCTAGACTACCGCGACCCGCATATATATATATATATATATATATATATATATATATGTATATATATATATGTACACACACACACACACACACACATATATATATATATATATATATATATATATATATATATACAGGCACAGTTCTATAATTACTTAAAATTACATAAAAGAAACTATTCTTTTATATCTCTACATATATATATATATATATATATATCTACATATATATATATATATATATCTACATATATATATATATATGTAGAGATATAAAAGAATAGTTTCTTTTATGTAATTTTAAGTAATTATAGAACTGTGCCCAATCTGAAGCCAAACCTGGTTGCACACCCTTGCTCAAAATTGATATCACTCATTTGTAGAATATGATAGAAGAAACTGTCACAAAAATAATCGTTATGGACGACGAAATGACTCGAGCAAATTCAAACTCGTACTGAAGGCGGATCATATGTTCCCCTGTTGCCCCTCCAAGCCCAGCGCCTCCAAAGTTGCCAGATTGAACGCTACGTTGCCAGTCTCATTACTTATTTACAGACCTCGTATGTATAGTATATAATATATATTTTTATATATTCATATATATTTTACATTTTAAACCACTTGAAGGTAGTTTCGAGTGATGGGATATGATTCAAAAGAAATGGCAGACAGGAAATGCGTTAAAGGCGATGGACGCTAGCGATTGGAAAATTCCATAATTAAATAAACAGACACGGGAACGTCGTCGCCCTGGTAACGGTAGTGTGGGTTGGGAGCAACGGAGTCCATTAGTTGAGGATGCCCGAGAGCGCCCTTTTTGCCCCCTCCCCCACACTCAATATACACGGTTTGATTATAGAATTACTCGTTTAATGGGATGGTAAATATTCATGAGGGAAAGGGGGAATAATAACGAGAGACGGGCGAATTTTTGCCCGATAAAATTTTTAAATTGACGAACCTAAATAAGTTATGGAGTGGGGGAGGCGGTAAATACATTTGCGAGATGCTGCCCCTTTTGCCTAATGCATCGCTCGAGAGCGAATTTGTTCGGACTTGGGCGTGTCCCCTTCCTCCGTCCGGTAGGGCGGGGCGCTCCTCCCGGCGCAGACGTCAACCCCGGAGATATCCGTCCCCCACACTCACTCTGGAGCCCACTACTAGAGTGACTCAAAAAATTTGCGCCTACGCCATTGGTTCCAGAGTCACCCATTATCGTCAGTCACCCATATATCGTCTTTTGACTGATTTTCACTCCCGTCCACTTCGGATTAAGTACTGTTTCCTAACTAAATGGCATCCACTTGTCTCTTTATCTCTCTCTCTCGTGTGCTACTCATGGCGATGGTGTTTGAACAAGTCGATGTCATGAAAACGTATTCCTTAATATAAATTTTACGCGGAGGAGTTCGCTCGAAGTGGTATAGATTCGTGCCAAAGTGGACGAAGAAAATATAAGGACACTTGGCACTCGAAGCTTTCGAAGTACGAAGTCTCATATAGCATTCATCTCACGCTTGCCTACCCCCGAGAGAAGGTAGTGCCGCGCTAAAATCTTCCCAAGTCCCGCTGCACATTACTCATATTTTTCTTTCATTTTCAGTCAGAACCAGCAACACCAATCAAAAATGCGAGGTTCTGGATGTTCTTGGTTCGGAAAATTTTCATTAGTGCCCGCGAGAGTTTGTGGCTCTACGGTTAGAGCGTTCGTTCCATGACTGTAAATGCGCGTGACTGAATACTCAATGGAGAAACTTAATTGACTTCATTGACACATTCGTTTGATGTTTGCATAATAACAAATATGACGATGCATTATCATAATGCTTGGTAATTAGCATATGAATGAAAAAATAAACAAATTCCACTGCTCCCCTAATTTAAATTAAATACTTACTTGTGTACGTATATGCGCAGAGTGGAAAAAAAACGTTTTTTAAAACGATGCTGTGATTTAGCTTTGACAATGACATCTCATGATTGAAAAATTAAATGTTTTTTTTTATAATTGTTTCAAAACGGATTATTTGCGTAGCAGATAATGTATTCGTTTTAATATATCTCTTTAGGCATTTTTCAATGCTTTAAACAATTCATTATTTGGTATAAATTCAAAGCTATTTTTTTCTCCAATATATTCATCTCTATGAAACTATTTTTTTTTGCCTGGAGACGTATTTTAACTGACCCGTCATGCAGCGGAACAGAAAGGATTTACACCACAATGCACTTTCATAATCACTTCAAATCCCTGGCCACGTTTCCAAAATGGAGTTCGGATGACCCATTTTGGAATATTCGAGCTACTGACCACGTGCATGTTATCGAGTTAGGGTACAATCATGGTGAAGTGGTGGTGTTGCTTTGCATGCTCGTGATTTCGCAAAGTGTTAAAGAAAGATAAAGTGACAATAAGAATAAACTAATAAAGTAGTGAGTTGCAATATTAATGGTGGCTTTAAATGTTTTGTCCCATTTACATTTTTGCATTGCAGCAGATGACAAAATGTTTCGATATTTAAAATTTTTCTTGCATTAAATTGCATGAATAATGTGCTGCAGGAGGTGGAATTATTACTATTTTAGATACTTCAGATTTTTTGTGCGAAAAACCTGAAGTACATGATTATAACACCAGAACAAGAAATCACCTCTCCATGTCTAAATGCAGATTTATCAAATCACAGCATTACTTGAATAACATTATAGCTATTACATAAAAATTATATTTATTATATATAAATTAAAATATAGCAAAATATTATTTAATTAACTGTCGCAGACTACCAGAAAAAATAGTTCTGCCAAATTCAAACAATTCATGGTTTGTCTCTGTAATCAGTGAATGGATTGCTTGATTATAGAAAAGGGATATGTTCGATTTATTTTATTTGAAGATGTCAAGTTTACGCCTACTTGATGACCAAAGAAAAATACTAATATTATAAACAAACAGGTCTTAACGCACCTTATTTAAGCGGTTCAACCCAATGCTTTCAAGAACAGCTAATTTCAAACGCCTATCATTATTCCGGGGTGCCAGAGACCAGTAGCATTATTATAGTTGCATTGACAAAATAAATAAATTTTTTCAAAATATTTCAATAAAATAAAATGAATAGAAAGGGATAAAAAAATTACCAATCACCTCTAGATCCGTGGCTTGCACATAGCTGCTTTCAAGACAAAAAGTGAAAATTTTGATTTTCTTGGAGGCTTAAAAAAATAATTTGGAAATGAATTCATGTGGGGAACAACTTGGTTGGAAGAAAGCGTTTGGAAGTTGGTTCGAGTATAGCCGCCTCGCTTTTGTGTAGTGATGTAATTACGAAATTGCGTTATTGTATGAAATCATCATCAACTCGTTGTTCGAAATCATTTCGGACGTAGGATCAAATTAGATCAAGTATTACTCCTCGATGTAGCGAAGCAATTAAATGTTCACAGTTACGATTTCTTACTTCCCACGTGATTCTTTGACGACCGTTCTTACCCAGGAGGCTAAAGGAATCATGGCAAATGCCTTAGCACACCTTTCTCACGCAGAGATTGGTGGAGATTAGTTTCTTAGAAGAATGGGATTAATCATAAAATCGGGAACCTCTTTATTCATCTACATAATACCCCGCAAGCCGCCGCAAGAGCGTGTGGCGGGGGGTGTTAGGTCACTACTCAAAAAAGGAAAAAAAGCAATACCGCATTCAAAACCAACACACACATGCAAACCCCAATCCACAGCAGTGCACACATTCATAGAAACATCCCATCATTCCACGCGCATGCAAACACGCATCCACCTCCCTTCACTCCACAAGCATGCAAGTACATACGCTTAACTACAACAAATAATTGTACCCCAGGATGCAGCAAGAAATTTATCAGGAACGTGCAAGCTAGATTTTGGAAAGTAGCTAGGCGAAATACCACCACCACAAGAACGTGCTACATAAAACTCTCTCCTACCCAAGGTGAGGAATCTCGCTCAACGCTGCAGGTAGGAGGAGGGCTCCCCCACGGAGAGGGACAAGGAATGGAAGGGGAAATTTAGGGTACTAAAGCTTTATTAAGCTCTTTTGAAAAAGTGTCTCGTCAATTGGCAATCATAATGGAAGATATTACATACATTGGGATGATTTTACACCGAGTTTTCACCACAATTATTCAAATTCATGCCCAATGCATTTATTCGATATTTAAGCTTATCCTGACGTGTACAAATTTTGCTAGCCCGCAAAATTTGTGTAGGTGTATCTATTGATACGATGCCAATTCTACTTCATCAAGCAAAACGATTATCATTTTTGTGCATTATGTATTGTATAAGCAATACTTCTGCCAGCATTTACATACGCTTCTGCCTCTTCATCGATCATACCACCTCTCTCAAAAATATTCTGCCAAGGCATTGAAAAAATTATAAATTTTATAAACCGTTTCTCGTTTGCAATTGGAATGCTATAGTTCTTCCCATAAAAAAACAACTACTTTCGATTAAGGTGCGTTCAATCCATCTCTTAGATTTGTTAATGAGAAAAATTGAAACCTAGAATTATATCATACTATTTTCTTATCAGGATTTCCATAATGCTTTGAATGATTGATTTGAATCTGACATAGCATATTATTTTACTTATTTAGAAATTCGTGGATCAATTTCTGTGATTTTATTTAACGTGAAGAAGGTTAAGTAAGATCTGATGTTTTCCCGGAGTATTTGCTTCATGAAGGATTCTCGGGTCTTCCACCGGGTAAGGGGTCTTCAACCCTGAAGACGATGCACGAGTCGGGGATCGAAACGTCGGCCAACATGGAACCCCTGACCCGGTGGAAGATCCGAGAATCCTTCATGAAGTGAAAAAGGTTACCAACTAAATCCTCTTTCCTGCAACGCATATTCATCTCAATATCCCTCTAATGTTTCGGCTTTTAAGAAACTTTATGACAACTCAAAAGGTTTTTTTTAGATTTCTAAGGGGTACCTCCCTTGGGCAATTAGAACCACGAGAGCATGAAGATGCCATCAGCTTTCGTGGTGAACTAAGCAAAAAATGAAGTATATTATCGATGTTTAATATTGAATAATATTAATACAGAATATTTTAGTAAAGCTAGTTTTACTTTGACTTTGTGCCTCCAAGTACCCAACATAGAAAGAGAATGAGAAAAACTTTCCATGACGTTCTCATGACTTGCCTACGTTTATCAGAAATGTATTGAAATTATCTGCTGATAAAATATTTATGAAATATCAATTTAGCAGAGCTTTCTCTCCAATATAAATAATTCAATCATGACCACCCATAAAGATTTTATTTTCCATTCCTCATTAATTTATTCAGTAACTCAAAATGCATGATTAATTTCCGTAATTTTAAATAAACACAGAACAGGAATTGGAGTAATTCCTTTTAATATGGCCAATGCTTTCTTAATGAGGTTCGTCATAAAGGGTACACAAGAGGGAATAATTACACTCGCTAATTAATGTGGCTGTACTTTTGAACGAATTATACAAATGAATTGCATCTTTCATGCGGTGCGTTCGTGCGTAACACAGGACGCATATATTTTTTTTTAACGTTCAGTTGGGCACCGGAATAGGGGGGGAGGATTTCCAGGAACCGATCCGATTTTGTGATAAAAAGTGACCCCTTACCGTGGCCACGAATCCCAATGGCGCGCCATCGTCCCCACAGAGACGCTGTTACCTCCGGCTAGCTTGTGGGTCGCTTGCGGCGGCCGCCGGAACCCTCAGAGAGAGACGGGCGTTCGATCATTCGAGACGGGCGGACGATCCCCTGCCTGCCCTGTTGGGACGTTGCCACGGTGCGTTGGGCACAGTTGGGACGAATGTGATTGGTCAAGTACGCCCACATCCCTTCCTCCCATCTTCCCACGCCTTTGGACCGTACTCCGGGCGGCTGCAGTTCTCTCAAGCGGTCTCCTTCACCAGCGATCAATCCGGAGATTGGTTTACAGACAACCGCTCACTGTTCTCATTTTTCCGCATTTCTCCTCAATTCTAACCAGATCCTGTCATCCTTCGTCCTTTTTTAACCGGTCGCGGTACCTCAAACGTGAGTCTCCCTCAGACGGAGGTCTGACTTGTACCGTGAAAGCCAACCACCACTAGGGTGTGTGGCATGGGCGATCGTAGACAGAAAGATATACAACATCAACATTTAATGTTTCTTAAATGGGTTTGCTATTGAAAAAAGCGAAATAATTCAAATGGTGAATTCTGAATGTTTAACTCAGCTTCTAGCTAAAGATTCTCATAAACTACCCGGCTTTTGGAGAAATTCTGCATTCACTTATTACTTCTTACGCCTGCTTCACCATAGTTCAAATGAATTTAGTCCCTCTTGCTATTTTACTACCAAGGTCCGAGTTTTACAGCCCATCATTATGTGTCCGGATGAGAAGCGAGGAACATTTTAAGTGCAGCAATCGGTTGCTGCTCGGATGCTGTGTGGCCCCAACAGTGGTGGTGTGAGGAGTTGGGTTGAGTTTAAGGAGAAAGGTACGCTTCGGAAGTTATATTCTCAATCCAGACAATAATTAGTGGCACTGAATTAATCTAGGCTAATCAAGGTCCTATTTTCACAATATTAAAGCTATCTCATAGCTTTATTTGGTAATATCACACAGAATATTATTTTAAGCGTTTGTTTTTGTTTCATGCCCAGAGCAGGATTTGTTTCGAATGGAGAAGTCACCGCTACGTTGATGAAAAATAAACACAAATAATTATAATGTTTATTATATAATATTTTAGTGGTATACATATATCTTTAATTGTGCTGTTAAACATTTTATATATGAAGGTAATCGTCATGCCATCAGGGTAATGCTTGAAATACACATAGCTAAATTTTCGGGAACCTAATAAGAATTTCTCACTGTTCAGAATCCGGAAAGGGAACTCTTGTAGGTGACCCGATCTCAAAAGTATTATTCATTGAGAATTGACACGTATTTTCGGTATTATTTTTAGAAATTTAATTAGTTATTAGATACTAATGCGAACAGTTTAACTTATGAAAAACATTACGCAGGTCAGATTTTTGCTAACGATATGTGCGAGTGAAGGTCATTAGCTTTTTAGGTATTAGCTTTGCTGTTAGGGAAACGCGATTAAATGCAAGATTTCAACATTCAGTAACCTTGATATCTTTGTTAAATTTTTTGCGATGACCCAAAAAGAATTTCTCACTAATCAAGTATGAGAAAGTGCACAATAAATTTAGAGTTAATAATCGGGTAGACTTGAAAGAGAGGTACGTAGGTATCAGCCTAAAATTTAGTGCGATCTATAGAGTGTTGAAATTTTGACGCGTAATGAACTTCATGCAAATAATGAATATTCTGCCGTTTAGGAGACAGTTCTTTCCTTCGTCATATATATATCTCCCACGTTTCCTTTTCCTCTGCTGACCTTTCCATTCATTGTCCCATATTTACCCTTCCATCTTGATGTTATCTCCAATCTGGCATCTTCCGCGACCACTCTTTCTTTTCTCTTTGACCGTTCCTTCCAGGGCATTCAGCAATCAAGTTTTTCCGCCTTAGGCAGTATCCTATCCAGTTCCCCTTTCTGTTTGCAACAAGCTTTTCTTCAACCTTTTCTGCTTCCTTCCCCAACTCTCTCCATTACTTCCCCCAACACTCTTCCTACACGCCCAGCAAATATTTTCCCTTCCCCTCCATGTCAGCATGTCAAATGCACCTAATCTTATTTCCTATCTTAAGAGACCGTGCCTTTGCCCCCTCAATGCAACGCGAGCATCTGAACTTTCTTTCCAAGCTCATATTTTAACGGCCCATATAGTAATCTTCTTTTTCAGTAGAAGGACTCCAATCTAATCATATCTTAATGTAAACCGCTGCCGTAAGTGGTTTGTCCAACTACCTGAATATACGTCAAGGTTTTAATGTGTGATACCAGAGCGGGAGGTAGACGATGGAAAAATAAAGAGGAACGTGTGTATCTCATATAATAGCTCAGGTATCTCCCGAAAGATGACGTTGAAAATCAGGGTCGATGACTCGGATGGACTGTGACCACACAGCAAAATGTAATCGTAAAGCTGCGTCGGAAGTACCCTAGGGCAAAGGTTTACTTATTTGGTCCACAAACTGCAGCTGCAGCCCTTCACGTGCGCGTGTTGGAGCAAATTGACCGACGAACACGCCAGAACAGCTGGGACACTGGGAAAAGCTGCTCGAAATGTTCATTCAGTAAGGCAAAAAGATTGTGTAAAGCTGGTGCAGGGATATCGGAAAACGTGAAATTATACGACCTGCTTCGGCGAAATCAAAGTTTTCTTTTGACACTAAAATTATCGTTTCCAAAGGACGAAATAATTCCGACAGGTTAAGAGGCGGCATCTCAGAAGTTTTCCTTGGTCTTTTTTTTTTCGACGACTGATGGATACGAGTCGTGAGTCAGGTAATTAGCAGAGAATAAAATGATACAGATATGAAATTAGCAGTTTCCGGCGTCACTCGGTGGAACTTTTTACATAAGTTAGTTGGAAGTTACATACGACGTTAAGATTCCACAAATATATTGACTATATGGCTCGTACACGAGGACAATCGCTTGTTAACTGTGCACTTCTAGACATTGTAATCAATAAAAAAAATGTTTTTTTTTTAAATACCTCCCAGACTCTTACATTGTAAAAAAACATTCCAAGTTTCTTTCGTGTGGGGACTATTTTAACTGAATTTCCTTCAATCTTATGATATATTTTCTTCCTGGAAAGTGCATCTCATGGTGAGAATCTGTTAGATGCGTGTTTCTTCCTCAGATTGACGTTGAGGGTTAGCTATGTATAGTATTTCCGTGTGAGGGAAGCATCGCTCTCAGCGTTGGGCAGAGTAAAAGGGAGTGGAAATGGGGAAGCACTTCGGCCCTCATCTCCATTTCTCTTTTAAATCCCTCTCACACACTGAGCGAAGAATCGTTCGCTTACCATAGAAGGGCGTTTACTCCGTGTTTATAATTTTCCCGAGGGGCCATAGGACTTGGAATGGAACTTTATACCCAATGGTAAATGATATTTTTCATTTATCATTTTCGGTAAATAATTCTCTTTCATTCATTGTTCGGGGAGGGATATTTTACTAATTACTCGATAATAATCGATTATCTCTGAGGTGGAATTAGATCTTTTTTTTTGCCTAATAGGTATAAAATGTAAAAAATTAAGTTTTAATTGTTTCTTTGAAATGTAACATTTTTCTTATAGGATACAAGACCCATGACTAATTGCTTTGGTTTAGTACGTATCCTAGTCTAGTCGCAAGAAAATATGAAGTTTCTCTTTTACTGTGAAGACGATCACTCAAATAGCAAAGTTATCCTTAAATCTTAAATTTGGGCAACACATTTATTCCATTATGATGGAATAACCTTTCAAAATTAATAAAATTTTCGGTTTATTTTTACTCAGAATAATTCCTTAAGGAAAATCTTAAAAAAGTTTGATTTTGTTTCTGTGTGAATTTTACATGCATTTTTAGTCAAATCATAAATGAAATATGGAGGCGATGCCCAAAAAAGGCTTGAACCTAGTATTTCTTTTTAGCAGTAGGTTATTGTTCTAGGTAGGTTTTGATAAACCCAGGACAAAAGCACTGCTGCACTTCGAAGCTCCACCTAAAATTACACTAAATACTCTTAAAAAACAACCCAATTAATTAACAAATTTCAGCGCCCTTTCTGCATTCCTCCATTACGATCTACAAAACTGCTTTTCTCCATCAATTAACTCTTTCCTCCACCACCTGTCCTCTCTATATACTGTGTTCAAAATTTCATTTCCACTCAACATGCCCTAATTCCGCTTTTCCTGTCATCTCTGAGATTGTCTGTATTTCTTGTCCCATTCATTTTAATGTTTCCATTAGTCACCAAACTCATCCCTAAAGATTTAAAACTACCAAAACCAAACATATTACGAAAAGTAAAGTAAAAGGAAACGGGAAACCACAAGATTATTCGCCCTAGAAGATGTAACCTTGTATATGACGTGTGAAAATTTCTTGAATAGAGTAGAATATCGGGGGGTACAGAGAAAATTTTTTATTTTATTCATTTATTTTAAAACCCTGCTAGCCACCACTAGGGTTTTTTGCAGGGGTTGAATACACACCAGACTAATGTTGACCCTACCGCGGCCGGAAAGTGTTATTCTGATCCCTTTTCGTTCGTGGAAAAAATGGCATCTTAAAATCTATCTGTTCTACACTTGATCTCTGCAATTTTATTGACATGATCTCTCATACCCTGTACGATGGAGTTAATAATACATTTTTAACATCACTGCAAAAGAGACCTTCCAATTTATGCAAAAGAATTTAATCTGTAATTTAACCTCGCTCCGTGAATGATTCCCAGTCTATCTGCTCCAATATTTTGGATCGTAGGGTCGAAATACTGATATTATTCATATTTTAAGTATTACTATTAGTTTACAGATTAATGTAGGCGTTGGATGGAAATATCTCATACAACGTGCAATTGTACAACGATACAATTACTTGCCTCTCCTAACAAAACACAACCTGGTAACCGCTACTAATAAAAGACCTTCTTTAACTTCGCACACATTCTTCCTTCTTTCATTCCGTCCAATATTCCTCTTCTATTTCTATAAGGTCTTCATCATTTCATTGCTAATGAATAGGCTTTATCTCCTTGGGAACTTTCTCACTCTATATATATATATATATATATATATATATATATGTACATATATTAATATGTATATATGTGTATGTGTTTATATATATATATATATATTATTAGGTAATCTACCGTTTAAGGTAGGTTTTTGGATGGACACAACTATCAAATAAACATTTTGTGACTCCCCAACTATCAAAAACTAATCTATATCAGATCCCTCTTCATCTCGGTGTACTTCTTTCCTCCCTTCATCCCGTCCAACATCCCTATCCTGTTCCTGCCCTTACCTCACTTGCCCAACATTCTCCCCTCTATTACCTTCTTCAACATTCCACTACCGCTCAATACGCCTTTCATCCATTTTTCCTGCCTCCATAGGATTTCTCTCAACAAACCCCTCTCCTCCCCCACCATTTCTAGTACTTCCTCATTTGTTTTCCTTTCGGTCCATTTCACCTTCTCCATTCTTCTCCACACCCACATTTCAAAAGCCTCCAATCTACGTCTATCCTCCTGCTTCAGTGACCACGTTTCCGCGCCGTACATAGCTACGCTCCATATCAGAGTTTTGTCTTAACATCCCTACTCAACGTCCCCGTCATCAACTCCCTCCTCCTTGAGAAAGCCTCCTTGCCTAGCGCAATTCTTCTCCTTACGTCCCTACCACTTTGACCGTGTTGGTCCAAAACACTTCCGAGATATGTAAACTGTTCTACCTGCTCTATTTTTTCCCCGCCTATTTTAATATTTAGCTTAGCCTTTTTCTTTCTGGAAAATCGCATAACCTTTGTTTTATTAATATTGATTCTCATCCCATATTTATCGCACTGAACCTCCAATTCACTCAGCAATGCTTGCAACCCCTTGGCTGACTGAGCAACTAATGCTCGGTCATCAGCAAACTTAACCGATTTTACGAATTCCCCTCCGACTTTATATATATATATATATATATATATATATATACATATATATATATAACGGACACAAAAAAGAGAAACTCGCAGGAAGGTAACATTTTTCGGTGGAGCAACCACCTTTTTTGGTGGTAGGAATGAGTGACCATGCGGCCTGTTTCCATCAGCGAGCTTTCCATATATACTCATGCATGTCTAGCTTGGGATGAAGTATAATTAGGACGGAATATTGCGAATTTGTACCTTAACTCTCTTTAGGAATTCCGCAATCCTACGACAAAAACGGAGCTGGATGGACTGAACGTCTTTCGCATCAAGTAAAGAAGGCATTCTGGAAAAGGGAGACGCGGAGATGGAGAGGTCGAGGGGAGATGTCCCGGGAAGAAGGGGAGGGTGAGGTGACCGCTGCACCCCCGGCGGCCCCTGTCACGCGCAATTACTCGAGAGCGCTTGAGGCCCGAACCTCGCACGAATGATTTCGCTCGTCTACTGTTAAAGCTGCCATTAAAGCGAGGGAGGTTTTCGGAGTCTCGGAGGGGCGGAAGCAGCAGGGGAGGGGAGACTAACTCCCCCGTTGTAATCGCCCTCATTACTCCGGATACTGGCGACAAGGCCTTTTGGGACATACTACGGGACGTGCTTCGGGGACCAGACTGCGGCTATATTAGGATAAGCGAGCTTTTCCTACGGCTGGAAACGTACGGGTAAGGATGGGGGCTGGAAAGGAAACTTCCTTATCTTCTTATATCCCTTCGACGGGAGTGGACGGGGAAGTGTGGGGGGGAGACGTTTCCTTCCCTTCCCCGGGACCTCCCTTCCATCGACTGGGTCTTGTCGCCACCCACCTCCCGACTTCTCTTCCTGAAACCGGTACTCCCGTCATAACTTTGTCTCTTATTCTCTTTCCCTCCTCTGCAAAGCGTCTTCGCAGTACGCTCCGGAGGAGTGGTCGCAAGAAAACAGTCTTGTATGGGTACATAAATGTTCTTATGGGAGGGAAAAAATCGTTCCCGGCGAGACATTTTATGTTCAACACCTGCTACTCAAGACCCATAATTGGCGGGAGCTGTGTGCGGGTGAGATGGGGACTTGGAGGGGGGAAAGGAATGAGGTAAGAGGGGGTTTCCTATGTTGGCAGACGAGGGGAGGATGGGTCTGCCGTTTCCACAGAACCGACAGAACGGTGCTCGCCTGCTTTAGCTTCGACGAGGACTGTGGGACTCTTGTTCTGATGGCGACCGGGCCTGCGTGGTAATTTGGGAACAAATAACGATATAGGAAGCGGTGTGTAATTGAATATCGACCTAACTGTTCACGCATAATGCCATCCATGTGTGCTGCGTGGGATATTTTTTAATTAACTTGACCGTCTGGGTAAACATAGAAGACTGATTGATTTTTGAGCATTAAATCATTATTAATTGGAATGCTTAAAAGTTATTTAGAGTGGACGCCTGATAGTACCAAATCAAAACGAAGGCGTTACGATGGGGGTGCGGTAATGTAGAACGGCTAACACAAAAACCTTGACTAACGTACCACGATTTTTCCACATGTAATTATTTGATATTTTTTTCGCCGATGTTTGAAATATTGTGCGTAGTCATCGGTCATAGTAGAAGCAGTAGTTTTAGGGGGTCGACCGACAGCTGGCGCCATTTGTGCCATTAGGAATGGAAAGGAAAGGATGAAGGGTAGAATGAAACCCGGCGTGGGCATTAGCCTACTCTTGGGGAAAGGCGCCAAGGAATCCGCAGTTTAACGTCCCATCCGGCGGACGTCTTACTCACTCCCTCAAGTGCCCTCCACAAAGCACCTCAAGTAGGGAACGGTATACCCCTGAAAAACATCAGCCACCTTTGGAATTCGAACCTGGGTCACTGAGTCCGGGTTCGAATCCCAGATTTTTCCCGATCCGGGAAACTGGGTGGGAAGCCAGTACATTAGCCACCGCACCATCCCGATCCCAGTCATCGGTCATTTAACGCAGATATTCATATTAAAAAATAATTATGTAGTGTCTCGATTACTGTTGCTCTTGCGGTGGAATAATGACGCCGTCGCGAAAAACATTTTCATAAATCTAAATTTAATCAAGCTAGGCCATGTTTCCGATAATTTGGCACATTTTTCCCTCGATATCACGAGTCGATTATTCATATCTTCGATATTATCGACAAAAATTTGGTTGACTAACGTTTTCAATTTAAATCTGACTTCCAAGTGTAAGGCAAGGGTTTTTCTTTATGGTCAGATCTACCTTAGTAGATCCGTTTCCGGGATCCCTTCCTGTCAGGGAAGTGTAATAGTACCGCTTCTGGATGTGTGTGAGTTTAAAGGTTTTTGCATAAATATATACGATTGTTTGTATGTATAATGGTATGAATTTATGGATTTTGCATGCATATTTATTCCTAATTACGGGTGGTGACCTGAAACCCTCTGCCACACGCCCTTGCGGCGGCTTTCGGGGAACTACGTAGATGCAGAAATGCATTCTAGTTCCTGTGCTAGTATTAAACGATCCTCATCCCCAGATAGCTCCCGAAAAATCGAAATCTTAGGTGAAAGAGAATAAACCTACATGATAAACTAACAAATTAATGGCAATTTACACACGCAGAGGCGTATATGTTCATGAATAAACCATTTTAACTTACGCTAACTGATGAAAGGTTTTATATAGAGGGCAGGGGTTTTTTTTAAGATAATTTTTATATCCTGTCAGGTTTACCACAGAGAAGGAACATGTTTTATGTATGCTTATATTCATATAAAGCCGTTCGGGTTCGGATAGCTGGTAACGTGACAAACTTTCATCGCCAATGATAATGGAATATGTTTTCATCATAAGTGGTCCTTACGGAATTATGTTGCCAAAAAATTGACAGGCAAAAATAAATACGAACGAATCAATGGAAATGCGTACCCCATTTGAACTTAACTAACGTTGAGCTTTAGCATGTTAATTACTTTTTATGAGCTTGCATAAATATGCTATCTTGAAAACCGGCACGTGGGTTTGCGGTAGGAGATGATGGATAACCACCTATCCGGGTAATCGGTGATTTTCAGCGTTGCGTAGCCTTTTATTTTAGGAACGTTCGAACTGTCAATCGTAATGATTCCCGCTGAATTGGTGACAACCTGCGCGAGGGGAAAATGATTTCTTATATCGTATGTCTGCTTCGCAGTCAATTTCCCTTCAAAACAACAGTAATTTTCTTGCTTATCAATGTAACTTGGAGATAAAACCACTCACTCTGTGTCAACGTCAAACACGAATGAGTTATATATTTATCATATGGTTTAAGTCATGCATCTAATCTATTGTTTCCACAAGTTCCTAAACCAGAATATCATGATAAAACTTATCTCTCTCGCTTCGTTTATAGAGCGCTTTCTTTTAACTTCAAATTAACAATAGCTAAAATCCATTAGCAGGATCCAAAATATTTAACATAGATAATACACCGAAACAAGTTGATGCTAATTCAACAAATTATTATCGTTGATGAAACCAAGTTTTTTTTCTTATTCAGCTACGTAGATTTCATAATGTTTTTTCCACAAGTTAGGCTTGTTGTGACCCCCCGTTATTCTACTTGTTCATCTTCCTTAACCCTCTGAATGAATGGTTGTGTGAATGTTTATTCCCTTGACTTCACTAAAGCGTACTCTGTCAGATTTGATTGAACGACCTACGAGCACTAATTTGATATTATTGGCATCGTTATGAAAATCCTCTCAGTCTGATCTGCAAAATACATATCAGGGTGAATATTCCTCTCTTCGGCGATTAATCTAACTTTGCTGGTGGTGGTGGTGTTTCGCCTGGCTACTTGCTATAAACTAGCTGGCACGTTCATGATAGGTTTCTTGCTGCATCCTAGGGTGGAATTATTTGTTGTAGGTAAGCGTATGTACTTGCATGCTTTTGGAGTGAGGATAGGTAGATGTGTGGTTGCATGCGCGTCGAATGATGGGGTGTTGCAATGAATGTGTGCACTGTTGTGGATTGGGGTTTGCATGTGTGTGTTGGTTTTGAATGCGGTGTTTCTTTTTTCCTTTTTCTTTTTTCCTTTTTTTGGGTGGTGGCCTAACACCCCCCGCCACACGCCCTTGCGGCGGCTTGCGGGGTATTATGTAGATGTAGATGTAGATTTCTTTTTTACTTTTTTGTGTGGTGACCAAACACCCCCCGCCACACGCCCTTGCGGCGGCTTGCGGGGTAATATGTAGATGTAGATGTAGATGTAGATGTAGATGATCAACACCCTTGATTCAAGTTAGAAATTAAGATGACCGTTCGCGCTCCCTGAGTCTAAATATTCGAAGAATGAACTAATTATATTTGCTAATAAAATTTTTGCTTGATAAAAATTAAAACCATGTAAATTCCATTTGGCCGTAAGTTTAAATCATTTAGTGATACGGCATTAATTCAAGTGCTCATTTTTTTATTCTAAGAATGTAGCAACTACTGACTTCCTCTTCTTGGGTTTGGTTGTAAGAGTTACAATTTCCGAAACCGTGATAAGTATTTATGAAGATGCTTCTTCTATACACAAGATTTGTATAAAAAGTACCGGAAATTGTTTTCCATTATTTAGATTCATCTCAGATATTGCTACAATGCCTCAAAATTCTTCAGTGTACATCCCTTGAGCGTCGACGCACTCTTGCCAGTGGTTTTTCCACGATTGGAATGGTCCCTGGCAGGAAAATTTCGGAAAGTCCATAAGGGTATGCGTGCAAGCTTCTTTGACGACACTTAGGGTCCCATGGTGGTGTCCTTTGAGGGAGGATTTCACTTTAGGGAATAGAATATTGCCTGCTGATGTCAAGTCTGGACTGTAAGGGGGTTGCGAATCGTCATGATACCATAATGGACCGGGCCGATGCTCTAGAGTTTCGGCCCGACACGTCGAAAGGTCCGTGGTTCAAGTCTCGGTCAAGGAAATATGTTTGCACTTATGATCTGATCTATTCCGCCTTCTCCACCACCTCTCCTGTATTCGTTTAAATAAATAAATAAATATGTATATATATTGAATTATTCAAGTAATGTATATCATGATTACAATAGGCACATATTTTATGACATCGAAGTCATTGCCAGCCTGCTGTTTGAACCCGTTGTGCCCTAATGCCAATGTATCGAGACGTCAAGCAAGTTTATATCATTTTGATAAAGTATTTGAATTTATTTTATCAAGAGCACTCTCTCAAGTGACAACGAGAAAACAGGATCTTTCCATTCCAGTTTTTATAGAAATTGATAGCGATAATCCAAGACTTTAAACACGCTCCAGTAAAAATGTACGACCAGAATAATTATGGAATAGATGGTGCAGATATACGGTACATGTACAATAACTGGTGTTATGCGCGCAATGGCATAAGAGTTCTAATAAGTAGTGCTGACATAAAAGCATCTATCTGCTTTCATTCATACGATATTGATTTAATTTGTGGGGAAAGACAGCCAAAACAGCATTGTTTCAAACATTGGTGTCTCAAAACTATCAAAAAAAAGTCTCTGAGCACGTTTCATAAATTAATGAGGGTTACTTTGTGTGCTTAAAAACTGTATCAAGTCATATGTGTTTACAAGCTACGCATGAATGGATGTTACAATACTGTCCATCAATACATGGAACAAAGGTGACAAATCGACTCGAACAGTCGCAATCCAAACTCTTTTATGATAGTTCATTTGTTTTTTTCGCGACAATTAATTACAACTACTCTGATAAACGGACATACTTATCTGTTTGAGTTTACATATAAATGCCAGAGGGTTAACGGTCGGCAAATATTTTCATAAATAATCTTATGAACATTTACTAACAGGTTTGCCGATAATAGCAAATTATTAATAGTAAAATATAAAGTAATAAATTGGCAGAGGCAATGATAGTGTTTCCTTCCTATATGCTTGAAATCGAGCAATTTTCGATATTTAACAAAACCGATATGAAATTTGCTTGCATCGAGTGTTCAACGATCATCTGATGGTGACATTTGTTTGAAAAATATTTTGACCAGCATAGCAATGCAATTATTAGAGTGGAAGTTTTAATAGCAATTACTCTCTCCAATATGATCTGGGAGAACATGAGCTTAGCTCTGTCCCGAGCGGAGAGAGTGTGTCAAAAGACCGTTTGGGTTGCGTCAGTATGTTGAAGTAGCATCTGCTGCTTACGATGTTTATGACACTAAAATGAATTCATGCAATTAACTCTTTGTTTGCGAAGACATCTCTTGAGCACGAAAACACGTTCAGTTCAAAGCGGCAGGCGCCTGAGCTCTTAGAACTCAGAAAACGCCATTAGCTTTCCCTGCGCCGTCCTCGTAATCCCTTGAGTGGGTGCGTTCCTTTGTCTCGTTGTTTTCGTTTCCACCATGGAGGTTCTACAAGGCTGGTATTTAACTTTCGCGAGAACCTCGCATGTGGGCGAGTTAAACATACGCACAAAAGACAATCGAGGGAGGAAAGAATGAGTGCGCACACGAAATGGATATTAAGCAAAGAACTGTAGGGAAAGAGGACGAGAACGGATGACAAAAATAACATCCCCACAGTTTTTTTCGCTCATTTAAGGACTTTACTTTCTTTGAAGGCTCTTTTTTATTTCCTTTAAATATATGGATGTCAAGGATGACCCAGAATGTCCAACGCAGCGGAAAATTTTTCCAAGAAAGAAAATGTCGTTCCTCCCGTTTTCAACCATACCCTCAACCTTTATCCCACTGCTCCCTTAAGCTAACAAACAATTAATGGCGGATGGAATCACACTGCTCTTACTACGGGTTATTTTTTATATATTTTTTTACGGGTTAGTTTTTGTTATTCCCATATTTACAGGGTTCGTCCGGAAAATAGGTGTACTGAGCTCAGGAAAAAAAAATTATTACACTTTTACATATCTTAAGCTAATATTCCTCAAAATAGGACCCTTGTGAGTCGATACACTTGTTCCAGCGGCGTTCCCATTCCTGGAACGCTCCCGCGACGGCGTCATCGGGAACCTCTCGAAGACACGTCGCCACGGCCTCTTTGACGGCGTCCAAAGTCCCGTATCGCGTTCCTTTCAAACTCCTCTTTATCTTCGGGAACAGAAAGAAGTCCGGTGGTGCCAAGTCCGGGCTGTAGGGCGGGTGCGGTAGCGTTGCCACGCCGTGCTTGGCCAAGAAGTCCGACACGACAAGCGCGGTGTGAGACGGCGCATCGTCGTGATGCAGCCGCCAGATGTTTTTGATCGCTGGCCGGACGCGGGCGACTCGTTTTCGAAGCCTGTCGAGCACTTGGACGTAAAATGCAGCATTTAAAGTTTGTCGTTCAGGTACAAATTCGTAGTGGACGACTCCCCTTTTGTCAAAAAAGACAATGAGAAAAAGACACTTATTTTCCGGACGAACCCTGTATGTATGGCTGAAGGTGAAGAACTTCCGGGAGCATGACATGAGAGATAGTCCCAAGGGAGCAAACAACTATGCATTGAATGGAAATTTCGGGTGTAATCAACAGAATAACATGGAATACGTTGGTTAAGAATGAGCGTGTAAATGAAGTTTTAATATAGCTTAGCGACGAAGGCATTAATACACGTACCACTCAATCCGGTTCCAAACCAGAGATCAAGGACAAATGCAAACAGCAATAACATACCCTCCATCCTAACTTGTTATCCAAGATATTCGTGCATATATGTGTACGATTACTCTTCTTCTTTACGTACATTATTCAGTCTTTTCCCTTTTATTTATCCTTTGCGTTATTCAACGCCTTCTCTTTCATCAATGTTAATTCGTAGACTTTGGGCGACGACATTATTCTCCGCGCGGTTACCACCACGAACGTATTTACAATTCCCAATTCAATTCATTTACATCGCTTAAAAATACATTTATATATTCTTATTTAACCACGAAAAACTATTTGTTTTCTTTATGGTAATCAATCTCTTTGCTTGCGTCAACCTCTATACGTAGTTTTGAAATTGACAACAACGTGATGATTTCGCTTGGTTACTGCTTCGAAACGACAGGAAATATTTGACTTAAGATCAAACTATCGAGCGTACCATCCACACATATGGTACAGCATTGGAAAAATTGATATATGCTCTGCATTAAACATAAAATAAGACATTTCCTGTGATGCTTAGCTAATATTTTAGTGTTGAACTGCCGTCTATATTAGTGAAAGGTTGCGTGGTGTGGATTTTCCATAGGTTTTCCGCTCATTTTTCCTGAACTCCATATGGTATAAGAGATGTCATTAAGAAATAACTATTTTTCTGTCTTTAAAGCCGCTATTTTGGCAAATTTACTCTAAATATATCTTCTTCAAGTATACCACATCTTTTTGCACATGTTTTGGTTACAATAGAGTCTTACTGATGGATAGAATTGAACAAGTGTAGAAGGATATAGAACGATCTCCGAACATTTCGGGGCAAAAATGAGACATTGGAAAATGACTGGAAATTCAACGCAATTAGATTCGAAGGGAGTATACTATCCACCCTTCTTATTACGATTACATTAATTTTTTTTCGTATACAAATAGATATACTTTACGTATTCTATTTTATATTCATTTTCCTTGACTTTGGGACGATCTAAAATAAAAACAGCGAGCGGCATATTAGATATGAACTTATTACATATTTAAATGTAATTTTCAGCCAATAAAAACCATGCGCAACCTGATTGCTATCTTTAGATACATCATGAAAGGAATGCATATTTTTATTAATTTCTATATCCCAAAATCTGCAATATTGCTGTGTTTTCTACGTCCCGATCTGAGCGTTTTAGATACCAGCAGAAATCAACTGCGTCTCATTTCCAAACTTATCACGCGCATTAGGGAAGTAGTCGATTGTGTTGAGAATACCTTGAACCTTGTTAAAACTGAGAAACCTTGAACGTGTCTGTAATTTATTAAGCTCCCGAAACCTCTCATATGATTTTCATTTTTTTCATACAAAGGAGTCCTCTTCGTAGTCATATTTTGATGGATTTCTTTTGTCATTTAATCATGGTCTTGAGGGATTATGAAGCGTGAGAATAAAGTATCTATGTACACGGAGCTAAAATAAAATTGCATGAGCCCTGGGAGAGAGTTTTGAGGGGAGTTCAGAAAGTTTTGTCGGCTCGGTTAGCCAGACGGAGAGGAGCGAAAAAAATCACCATAGTGTCTTGTTCTTGGATTCGGCCCTTTTTCGCAATTATCTCGTTGCAGGCGAATGGGCCTTTGGGGCCGTCAGAATGCGTTTCCGCTTCGCCGTTTAGTGATGGTTAAATACGTACCCGGCCTCAAAGAGTTGGAAAAGAAAACAGAAAAATTACGAGGGGAGCGATCAACGCTTATCGCGCTGGAGAGAAAAAAATACTGCTAAACTAACCAATTACGCCATTAAAGCTCCATTTAGTATTTGATGCGATGCGAGTCTGAAGCATAGTGGAGAGTATAATAAGCACTTACGTTACTGCGCGAGTTACATTTTTTCCCCTGTCGCGCGCTCCGAAATAACCGTGGACAAAGTGTTTCTAATGGCTTCTTCGAGTAGAATTTTAATTGTCGCTGGGAGATGGCGTTTTTGTGAACGGCACCCTGATGAGAGCGCCCGGAGTCCGTTGAACGCGATCGAACGGCAATTCCATCTGATGCAGCGTGAATACTTGTTTTTGCTGACCAGCAATGGAAAAGATCAGAGAAAGAAATAAATGGAAGTACTAGGTGGAGACGGGGAGATAGGTAAGGATAAAGGAGATGATGAAAAAGCAGTGGTGCATAACCCACGTCCTTCGAAATTCATTTATATTTGAAAAATAAAACGTTATTCGGATTTCTAAATATTTTCATTGTGATATTTTCCGTTACTTTTAAATACTTTTTTTGAAATTTAAAGAAAATTTTTTGTTTCTTGATTACTATATTCACCTACTAGGGTAATTAAACAAATCGAATGCACGAAGTTATTTTTCTTCGCGGACCGTCGGCTTGGAAAATATTGATTGTGCAGTCCGATGGTAGGAAAAGATTTCGAGTCACTGACCGAATGAATTAGACTGTATATAGCTCTAGCGATCTTTGGTTGCGAAATCTGATTTTGTGAAGGGCGTACCACAGGGGAGCGTGATCGGTCCACTCCTTTTACTCATTTACACCAATAGAATTTAATGCGAAGTAGCCAGTAAATTCGTTGAAGATGCCGTCATTACCCAAATACGATATAAGTATAAAAAAGGTCGATTGTGAGGCTCTTTCCTGAGATCTCAACAGCATATGCTCCAAATGGTATTGAAGAAAAGGAACAGTATTGCACTTAGGGATTCGGAGGGGTAGCAAGAAATCGTGAAATAACGATTTTCTCACGAAAATCAACGTGAAGAGAGTTCCTCATTATTAATAGTCCAGGACTATGTCCATGTGACTTTTCCCTGTACCTTAATGTGAAGCAAAACCTTTATAGAAAACGTTTTTCAGCATTATAAGTAGGTGCTGTCGAACTGAACATGTTTCAAATTTCAGCAACTGATGCTGACGATATACTAGAGTCAAATCAATGAAACGTGTACCATATGTATAATAAACATTAGGCTAATAGTAAACCATATGAACACCCCAATCAAATCGAAGGACGATGTGGTAGGTGATGTAGTTTTGAGTTCACCTAGCCTAAGCCCAACGGAGTGCAAAATTCACACATCAGAGTAGGGGGTCAGTTCCTTTCCGTGAGCCGGTTTTGGTTTCCCAGGAAGATCTGGTAGCCAAAAAACCACATAGCTTGGATGGAGCAGCAGGTGCCCAGAGTGGCTTGCCTGGGAATCGAATACGGGCCCTCCGGTCAGTAGTCCAACACTCTACCCATTGAGCTACCGCATGCTCATAAGTTGATAGTATAATATAACATTAAATTTATGAAGAACAAATGGTGCGAATTAACAATATTATGACCGCCTTGAACATTAAACAACTCTCGTAAATTTGAAGCCATTCATCGTAAGTATTTTGAAAAGGTGCCAATCTCCCATTTCGTGAAAGTGGAGTTTTATTATCATAATCATCATTAATAAAATAAAATTACAACATATTATCGAATGCATATTGATTTACATGTTATGGAAAGAACATGATAATAAGGTCACGGAATACTGGATAACAGAGATCCCCATAAACCAGGGAACGCAACTCATAAATATCATCAGATTTAGCATTTTTCAATGCATAATGAAATAGAATTAGCCTCTCTAGGAAGGATGGATTCCGATGGCGATAAAAAAATGACTCACGAAATAGGATACAGGTTCCGTGGCTCATTATTTACGCGAGTCATTTATCCTGTGGAATCAAGATTTTTAAAATGCTAGTTTATCAGACGTCAATGCTTTGAACAGAGCGTTTACCGGAATGAATGTTAAAATAACTATACTCAGGATTTCATTTTGTAGTTGGGCTTGCTTGACACGACATAATTGCCATTCCCATTGGAGTAAAGGAAATAACAACTCAAGTAGATTTACTCTCTTTAGTAATTTTCAAGAAGAAAAATTTTATGATTATGCATTTGAAATGGCTTTCGATTGATAAAATGAGCTGTTAAGTTAACTTGCTTATTTCTAAAGTTGTTTCACATGATAGGCAATTTAAGTTGAATTTTCACTTTCAGGTGTTTCGATTATATGTCACAATGCAGGACTTCATGCCAACAATTTCCATGTGAGATAGATATTTTGGAAAACCACTTCACCGTTAGGGATTACACCATAGCCTAGGTTTTAGCGCATGCAAGAGCACCTATTTCAATGCGTTTGTCTCTGGGGCAAGGATCGCTCATACGGTCTCTTCCTCCCTCTCACAAGGATCATGGCGCTCCTCTGGCTCGGTTACCTTCCTGGGTGATCGCCGGAAGCAGTGCAGGAATTTAGCGCGGGTTTCCCTTCGCCTAAAGCACGTTAGTGGCGCCATTATGCGAAGGGGAGGAAGCTGGCGCCCTCTTGATGGGACATTAAACTGCGGGCTCCCTTGGCTCCTTCCTTGAAGAGTGGGCCCTTGACGACGCCAGGGTATCCCTCCCTTAATCCCTACAGTGCCCTGAATGCCCGCCCTAAACGACCTCGTCCGTGTTGCACGACCCACTTCGTACTACGTGGTCACTGCTATTTCCAGCTATCCTTCTCAATCCACTGCCCTAACAGCCTTGGCTCACCTACTGTGTGAGATCCATAGCAAGACTGTCATTACCTTTACCTGCATTATGTGTAACGTACCAATTTCAGACTAACACGTATCTTCAAAATAAAATTCTGATAATACAGCCAGGGATTTGTTGTTTTACGAGGACTTATGGATTAGTAATGACTGCCCATTAATATCTATTGGTTTTCAAGGAGGATTTACGTGTGAAAATCAACATTCTCGGCTTTCAGCTGGTTTTAACTGTAGGCAAATGACTGCAAATAGTCTTTTAATTTTGTTGTATTTCATATCTTGGGATTATTTCTGAGCGGAGTTTGATAAAAAAATCATTCATCCTGATATTTTTTTAATTATCCGCTGATAGTAATTAGAATATGGAATATCACATTCTATTGTGTTACCTGTCGAAACATTTCTACGAAAATATCGTATTTTTAAATTGCATGAAATCAATGACGAAGTGACATCGTTTCCCAAGAGCATATTTTTGTAAATGTACGAGTATGCACTTTGTTTGATAATTAATTGAAAAATTAGTGGAATATTAAGCGTTTAGGAAATAAAATCCGTTTAGGTCATACTCAGTAAGGGTATATAGGTTCTTTAGAATTACTAATTCTGAATTCATCGCCAGCCGAAATGGCCGAACTTTTCGGCGTAAGTGAGAGACATAAGTGCCAACATAACGCCACAAAAAAATCGAAAATCAAGCATGCACAACCGGCGGAAATTAAAAAATTGGTGAATCTTTTTCAACAGACCTCGTTTTCATAGTCAACACTCTGGGAAGTAAAATAATTTTGTGATGTGATTTCCAAGAGATTGTGTGCGGGGTCCAAATTCGGTTTCGTGACCATCCTCCTTGCAGATGTCTCGCTCCGCCTCTCAATCCATGCCCGGGTATGGAGGCCGGAACCAAGGTGTATGCGTGTCGAAGGGACGAATCGAATCACCGCGAATTACGTCCATTCCAGCGGGGGTGGACGGGAGCGAGTTTCTTATATCGCAACACTTCACGCTTTGAAAGAGCGCCTCGAAAAAGCCCACGAATAAAATGTGGTTGATTTGTCAGGTCACGAGTGAGTGAGAGGGAGATAGGCCATGCAACTCACATCAATGGAATGATTAAGATCGATATTTTTAACTTCACAGGCTGAATGTATGCAGACATTTTAAAAATAATTTCATGCAATATTTTTTTAGATACAACCCGAGTTCCGACGTAAGATGTCATCATCTTGTCTGATGACGTGTACTTCAATTTAATGTGACTATATTCCATTATGTAACGCCAGAAAAAAACGAATTTCACCAGTGAATATAACAGCCCCTGCCACAATAGTGTCTAAATTATTGTCTGGTCGATAACGATAAAAAATACAATTAACCGAAAGATACCTAATTCTGTATATACCGTAGATAAAAAGAGACGTTTCAGGCGTGATACGGTGGAATATCATGATTAATTAAAATTGGCAATTTTCCACAAAATAATTATTTTATGGAAATTATTTTGTGTAAGATTGCCAATTTCACTTAATAAATATACCGTAGATGTTACCAGCTAAAATAATGTCATCCTGCTTTTTCCTAATTTTAAATTACGTAACAAACAGCAAACTGTCTGGCTACGCTTCGATTCAGACTCAATAGGACATTTCCAAATACTCAACTAAGCATTTCATTAAATTTTCAAATTTTATTTTTGCAACGATTTCTTTCATTAAATGAGCAACCCTTCTAAAAGCAAGTTTTTTCACAATGGTTGCGTAAGTAATGCACCTTGCTATTCTTTTCAGCAAAGATGTGAACTCAGGTAATTCTTACATTTTATTATTATCACAGAAAATATAGATACGACCTAGACTATAGCATATAAATAAATTTATATCTTTTCAGTTATTTGAAAGTTCAGGTTTTGCAATATTTTATATTTATTATATTTATTATAGTAGTAGTAGTTTTTATATTTATATTTATTATAGTAGTACTTTGCAATATTTGTTAGTCTTTCAGTGCTCGTATTTTAATATTAGTTAATATTTTCCAAATATTTTCCCCACGTGAACTTATATTACAGCAGTACCAAAAAAATTTTAATTATGTGCTTTAAAGTCATCACTTTCCTGTTATACACATTTAATTTTGAAACGCAAGCAATTTATGGTGGTTACTAATCAATTTTCTTATCTCTTTCGACCGTGTACAACTCATTCGACCTTGTACGTCATTCATTCCGCACCTCAATTGAATAGACTTATATGTTGCTGCGTGTTCGGTACGGAGTATCCAATAGCTTTGAGGAATTTCAAGTACTTCTTACCTTTCTAAAAATGTATACAATTATTTTAGGAAACGATATTCTCAATTATGTGTTTGATAACTAGAGGGTAATGGATGAAAGAATAACCTCGGGTTAGTCTAAACTATGGCTTGTTTATCACAGTATGAGACCTAACAGAAACTTTTCCTATAAATTTCATCCTTTTACTAACTGAAATCACTACTGGAGATCTATTCATTTTTGTTTGGGGACGAAAGTCCTCGGGTTTCGCATAAGATATACGTACATTAATATGTATTTGTTCATATCATCAGTCGATATTAAGTCCAAAATAATCCATGCGATAAAGCTGTATTTAAATTTAACCTTCTTTGAAGCTCTTTTCTCCTCTGGGCTCTTATAACTTTTCGAAGTGGCTTCGCCCACAGCTGTAGGAAACCTCATATACACTGTTGAGTTGAAGCGGAAGTAGGTTATCCTTACCGGCAGGTAAATTGAATCTGCCTAACTGTAGAGAAGCAAATGGAAATACTCTTGTTTCACAATGAGGAATTCTGTATATCGGTGACGTAAGGCAGTTTTGCAAACGCAATAGAATTTAATTTTAGGGCACTTCCCTTCCTTATTTTAAGATTTTCTCATAGCCCTTTTGGTGAAGAGTCCCTCGTCTATACATAAAAGGACTGGAGATCTGGAAGTGTCTTTATCTTCCTAATAGGGCTCACTTCAAGAGAAGAAAATAGTACTAGAGTATTTTGATATAATTGCAGATAACCTCGTCATTGTGTAATGCGATGAATAAAAGAAGCGTCTAAAGCCCGTATTTTGAAATATCAACTTGTTTATTTTATGTCTCCGTTTCTATTAAAAATAATGGCCCAAAGGGTAACGTTAAACCCATTAACAAAGTTTGTTGATAGCAGGAAGTTAAGCTTTCAAGCTCGGTTACTCTATGCATACTCTTTAGATATTACCAGTTAAAATAGGGGAATCGGGTTTTTTTGTACAGATTTTTACATCTGTAGCAGCCAGAAAACCGCCCGGCTACGCTTATCACTGTAATTTGTATTCAGGTTTGGCAGAACTTTTCAATAGACGCTGCTAAGCATTTAATTAAATTTTCAACTTTTAATTTCATCAAAATTATTTCGATTTAATGAGCATCCCTTCTATTCAAGGAGTTTTTTCACAATGGTTGCATAAATTATGTATTCTATTATTATTTACAGCAGATTCATTAACTCGAGTAATTTGTATACTTAATTATTAACGGTTTTTGTATCGTGTGAAGGATTGCTGCGGAACAAAGCCTGGGTCGATAGATACTATTCAATAAATAATGACACAAAATTATTTGGAAAATTGAACCAAGCTTTTAATGAGAATCGTTCATTTAAGCCGTCGATGGTTACATAAAAACATTCACTTTCCATGTATTTTCCTATTGCCAACAGGCTACCTACGTGTATTGGTAAAGTTTTAAGAGACGTTGGATGATAAAGGTTTCGTTACGCACTGAAAATGTGATTTCAGTGACATATCGAAGCAAATATTTGCACAATTTGAAACATTTTAATTACACAGAAAATAAAATTAAAGAAATATTTTAAGATACATGGGAGCTTGATCATTTGACGTAATCGTGATTTGGATGATACCTGTCATTCGTGGGGAAATTTTATCCAAGTTATGCCCTGCAGGTTTCAATATTTGATGTTTATGACTAAACTGTCCATTTGTCAGAATTTGAGAATTCTTGGGTGTATTTTATAGTTTTGATTTCGTTGTATTTCTTTTTACGTACATTATTTTTTTATTATCGTTCGTCATCCATCATCCCTGGAGTATGTATGAAACTTTCAGCAAAATTTTCAATTACAATAGAGATATCCGTCTAAAATAGTTAAATTATCCACACGGCTAAATACGATCTTTGGGATTCGTCTGGCAATCATCAATCGATCCAGTAACCACTCTTTAAGATAAGTTGGAGAAAAATTTAGACATTTTAACTCACACAAAAGGCGGAAAAACCTTTTGAAATTAAGTCATTCAAAATTCCATTCGCAGTATACGTTGTATTTTACATAAATTAAAATCGCATAACCTATAATTTTCGCTTCAAACAACATTTAAATTCAAGTTTCGATTTTTTTATTCCGTACGTAAAGTTGAATTTTAAGAAAATATCCCATTAACACATCACATCCTCTTATTTTATCTTTATATCTGGAAACTGAATGGCGTACTAATATTACGCTTACGAAATAGCCGGACGAAGGTTAAAAGACACGAACGTGCTCAAGGTAAGCATGTTGCATCGGATTGACTTTCTTTCTGTTGTGGAGACTTAATAGCGCATTCATCTGTACGCTATTTTTACATATTTTTTGTGTCATTTACATTTTTAAACATTGGACTAGTTTAATAATACCGATATTCTATCTTTTTGTCGAAAAAATGCGAGAAATTAGCGGCTCTCAACGGCAGGGAGTGGACTTTTTATTCATTTATTCTCAAGTATAAAAAAGCTCTAGTTAAAGAGGTTAGAAAGTTCAAAAACGTTAGAGAGGCGCCCTATCCTTGTGGACACGATTTGGAATATGGGTGTTTGCTATCAAGATTCTACATCTGCATAGTACCACGCAAGTTGCAAGGGCGTGTGGCGGGGGGTGTTAGGCCAGCACCCGTAATTAAGAATAAAACCGCATGCAGTACCCACAAGTAATACCAACCTACACACAAAAAATCGTATATTTTCATGGAAAAACATTTAAAACTCACACTCATGCGAATAGATATACTATCAATCAACACGCACATGCACCTAAAAATATACCTTATGTCTACAAAACGCTTAATGTTGTTCTGACTTGTAAATTAAATGTCTTTAATATTTCTGTAGTTACTTTGGTTTCTTACCATGATTAATTTATGGATGAAATCAAGCTACCCTCAAATAAATGAAGACGTTTTTACAAATCAAACCAATTTGCTTTTCCACATTGAGGAAGAGGATCAAATACTGTAACTCCGGTCTTATTGGCATGGGATCAACCTGAGAAAAAAAGAGTACGATACATTGTCTGTCTTGACACAAAATCATTACCGATGATTATCAAATGCATGATGGGACCACCAGCATCAAATTTTTATAAAGAGAGCATAATGAAGCAAAATATTTTGAATTTCGTCCTTCAAAGGCATGCGTAAAATTATAGGTAATTATTGCGAACTATTTTCTCACTCGTTCCATTGTATAAAAGCATAAGATAATCTACCGGTTTGGGTAGGGTCATACACGACTACAAAAAAACTTCCGGTACCGGGAATCGAACCCGGGCCTCCCGGGTGAGAGCCGGGTATCCTAACCACTAGACAATACCGGATTGTATTATGATATTTAATTTATTTTGATTTCATTTTGCGTGAATGTCTCCACTTAATGAGCATGCCTATTGTAGAAAGTTGCGCCAGAAACTGTTTTATTTAATAAATGAAGCTTGATCATGGGTGAAGCTACCCACAATGAAACTCATTGGAAGGATTTCCAAGCGACAAGTTTCCAAACGAAGTTTTACCGTTCTTGTTATGCTACATTTGTTCAATTAATTTAAACGTAAATCTAAAAAAATCAAATTGAAAGACAAAAATTCCACACAAAAAAATAATCTCAAGTAGGTGTCGAAACTTGGCCTGCCACCTTCCGTTTTAAAAATCGTTTGGTGCCCCCCTTCAAATCTCGTCGCTCTCAAATAGAAATCGGAATCGGAAAGTTACGCTTATTCTTCATGGCGTTGTTTTTCCAGCATTGCTTAGAACCACATATTCAATATCGACTATTCCTGCTCAGGGTCGTAGATATTATCATCGTAAAATAATGGTGTAAGTTAATTCTGAAAAAAATTGAGTTTGACTTTTATTCCTTGTGTACCATAAAATTAGCCCCAAATCTTGATTGCACCGCAAAATCTGGCTGTCGCATCATAAAGAGTTAAATTTAAAGAGGTAAATACTAAAAGGAGAGACATTAATTGCCTTGCTCGATAGAGAGGGATTAAAGAACAAATTCGCTATTTAATGGGCAGCGAAATAATCCTCCCACTATATCTCGGTTAGAGTCCGATGAATGTCAATGGTAATGAGATGTCTCTGTATATCTTTAACTGGGCGTTTTAATAAATTACTGCATGAGCATGATACTGGCATGGCTACAAAGGCATGCTCATTAAGTGGAGATATTCACGCACAATGAAATAAAAATTTTTACCCGCACAATACAATCCGGTATTGTCTAGTGGTTAGGATACCCGGCTCTCACCCGGGAGGCCCGGGTTCGATTCCCGGTACCGGAAGTTTTTTGTAGATGTGTATGACCCCACCCGAACCGGTAGATTATCTTATAACTTTATACAATGGAACGCGTGAGAAAATAGTTCGTAATAATTACCAATAATTTTACCCATCCCTTTGAAGGAAGAAATTCAAAATATTTTGCTTCATTATACTCTCTTTATAAAAATTTGATGCTGGTAATCCCATCATGCATTTGAGAATCATCGGTGATGATTTTGTGTCAAGACATACATTGTATCGTACTCTTTTTTCTCAGGTTGATCCCATGCCAATAAGACCGGAGTTACAATATTTGATCCTCTTCCTCAAATTATCCCTGGATAGGACTCCCTCTCTCCCTTATGTCCTCTTTCACCCAGCTCTGTGAACTTGACATGAGCCTCTCCCGTACTCTTTTATCAATAGGCACCGCCAAATTGTAGTTTTTCTCGGATATAGTCATTCCTTATCTTGTTTCTCCTTAGTAATCCTCGCATCCACCTCAACATCCTCAACCCAGCTGCTTCAATCTTCCTCTCCTTGGCTTGTTAAACTGGCCAGGCTTCTGCGCCACACAGCATTCGCGGGTCCCACCATAGAGTTTTATTACATTCCTTTCATCTCGCAAATAACCTTGCTGTCCCACGGTACCCCACTTATCTTTCTCCAGTTCTTTCATTCGCGTTTTATTCTCAGCAGTATTTCCGCCTCCCTTCCTCCATCGCTATCTGCTCTTGATCCAAGGTGTTTAAAATAGTTGAACGACACTCTTCTAGCACTTTTCTCTGTCCCTGAAACTTCTTTTCTAGATTTATCTCTATTGGCAGAGAACTAAATCATCAATTAACAGCATGCTCCTTGGCGGATACAATCCTTACAATCCTTACAAGTTTTTTTTTAGGTAATATACCGATTAAGGTAGGTTTTTGGATGGACACAACTATCAAATAAATCTTTTGTAACTCCGAACAAAACCCAATCCAGCAACCTAAACTACATCAGGTCCCTCTTCATCTCTGTGTACTTCCTTCCTCCCTTCATCCCGTCCAACATCCCTATCCTGTTCCTACCCTTTCCACGCTTGCCCAACATTCTCCCCTCTATTACCTTCTTCAACATTCCACTACCACTCAATACGCCTTTCATCCATTTTTCCTGCCTCCATAGGATTTCTCTCAACAAGCCCCTCTCCTCACCCACCATCTCCAGTACTTCCTAATTTGTTTTCCTTTCGGTCTATTTCACCTTCTCCATTCTTCTCCACACCCACATTTCAAAAGCCTCCAATCTACGTCTATCCTCCTGCTTCAGCGACCTCGTTTCCGCGCCGTACATAGCTACGCTCCATATCAGAGTTTTTACGAGTCTTGTCTTAACATCCCTACTCAACGTCCCCGTCATCAACTCCCACCTCCTTGAGAAAGCCTCCTTGCCTAGCGCAATTCTTCTCCTTACGTCCCTACCACTTTGACCGTATTAGTCCAAAACACTTCCGAGATATGTAAACTGTTCTACCTGCTCTATTTTTTCCCCGCCTATTTTAATATTTAGCTTAGCCTTTTTCTTTCTGGAAAATCGCATAACCTTTGAAGTTTATCCACGAACAAATAAAGTAAGGTATGGAATGAGAAAAATCCCAATGTACCAAGGGAAAACCCTGCAGTTTTATCTAAAATAATAATACTTAGGGTTTTTGTCAAATTGTGCATTTTCTTCACCAGCCTAACATATTTTTAATCTGATACAGCCATTTCTCTTTTATACTTCAACACCTTGGGTACAGAATAGGATGTTTTTCAATCTTGTGTGTTCATAATTTTTGACTTTTCTCAAAGTTCTGCGTCAAATTATTGGCACAACACCTGAATAATGGAAAAAATGAATTGCCAAAGAGTAGTTGAGAAAATTGGAAAATGAATAATGTTCCCTATCTATCAATTTAGTCGCTAGTACCTCCTTACACTGGTATTTTCCATTACCTGCTTCATCTCTTGACCTTCCTCTGAAATTTCCCCCCTCTACGTTTATACTTGTATAATATAGTTTTCTTTTTATCCTTATAGGTATTCTACCTGTAAGACAGTCTCTGAGGCGCTAGTTGGTGGAAGCTCTTTCGTACCAGGCTAAATGAAGGACGACTAACTTTGCAGATTCCACTAGAATTTTTATTTTTCACGACCACGATTTCGTCATAAGGGAACATCATCAGATGATGTCGTCTTGCGACTAAACCATTTTCGTGAAAAAATAACTATTCTATTGGAATTTGAGGCTTTTGAAATGTGGGTGTGGAGGAGAATGGAGAAGGTGAAATGGACCGAAAGGAAAACAAATGAGGAAGTGCTGGAGATGGTGGGTGAGCAGAGGGGTTTGTTGAGAGAAATCCTATGGAGGCAGGAAAAATGGATGAAAGGCGTATTGAGCGGTAGTGGAATGTTGAAGAAGGTAATAGAGGGGAGAATGTTGGGCAAGCGAGGAAAGGGCAGGAACAGGATAGGGATGTTGGACGGGATGAAGGGAGGAAAGAAGTACACAGAGATGAAGAGGGACCTGCTTTAGATTAGGTTGCTAGATTGAGCTTTGTTTGGAGTTACAAAATGTTTATTTAATAGTTGTGTCCATCCAAAAACCTACCTTAACCGGTAGATTACCTAATAATAATAATTGGAATATGCAAAGTTACTCTTCCTTCATTTACACCTATTAATTTTCTCATTTAAAGTTAGGTGTCACATGGTCCCAAACGACTATATAACTCTAAGTAATGTGAGAAGTTCCTCATTATTTGCCTTACATTATTTCTTTTCTAATTTCTTCGAAACATCTGCTTGCTTTCTTGCGGACGTAGAAGATATAATTCGATAGGGAGAACAATGGTCACAAAATAAGAGAGAGTTATCCACACTATAGCCCGCGTGAAAAATGGATAGATTTAAGCATTCCTTTTTCCCACGCATTATTCGCAGTAAAACAAAGAGGATACATCGAGAGAAAAATGAGTAAATATTAGCGAAAATAGAAACCTACAAATTACATTACCCCTCCCATTACTTTATGGGTGGCGTCATGACGTCCCCCGCCACGCGTTCCTTGCTGGATGACGGACTGTCGTGCAGATAAAGATGTAGAGTTAATGTATTTGTGAATCGTCCGTATTGCATGAGTATCATGCTATGTGGTAATTAGTGGCTGCGTTGCATGTAAGCCCAACCTATTAAAATGATTTTCCTTATTTATCTTCATTGTGCAGTTATTGGAGTAGTTCCTAACTGTATAAAAACCTTAATGTGAATAATGAATTTTGCACGAATGGTGTCCGGTCACTATCTGTCACGTGTCCTTCCGGTGGATCATGACTTGGCATGTGTTCGTGGCAGTGGAGGGGTAAAGATACGTGTAAAATGACTGGTGATTTAACACCCCCTGCCACACGCCCTTACGACACCTTATGGGGTAGTGTGCGGATGTAGATGCTGTCTATAAAGTCTATCCTCTTCTTCTACTCCACTTTTCCAAAGTTCGCCCTTCTAGAACGGCCTCAAACATCCCACTAAGTACTTTCAGCATTTTCTCCACCCATCACCATCTTTGCATTCTTCAGATTTCCCCAGCGACTTCATCTCTTCTCCCACCCTATTTAAAACGTCAAGCATTTGTCTTCATATCTGGCCATCTTATTTTCTCTATTCTCCCACACACTCGCATCTCAGGAGACTCAAAAACCAGGTCTCACATTCATAAAGCAATACACATCGTATTTAAGTCTCCACTAATCTTTTTTTTTCTTCGCATTTGTGCTCAGCGAAACAGTCATCAATTCTCTTCTTCTGAAAAAATTCCTCCTTTTGAAAACGTAATTTTTAACCTAATACCTCCATTATAATGCACCCTTTCCTGGAAAAAATACTCCCCGAATACATAAACTGCTCCACCTGCTCTAGTTTATTCCTACCACCTTTAATGTTGAACTTAGCTTTCCTGCTGTTCCTGAATCTCATTACTTTTGCTTCATGTACGTAACTAAACAAAGTGGATAGCAGCAACAGTTTTCTCAAATATTTGGAAAACTTAATGAAAAATTATCATTTTAATGAAGTTTCCCGATGAAAATAATGATTTTCATGCTATGAATTGGTTAATTAAGGAAATAACATTAGATTTGCATGGTTATAAAGGCTAATGAAATAGCAGAAACGCACAATGAGCATAGCCTAAGGAAATTGTACTCTATTATTAAACGGATAAACCGGGGGTGGGGGCATTACATAATTTCTAACGCTCGCACCCTCGGAGCACGCCATTTAGACCGGTTAAAAGTAGATAGGTAAGACGGAGGAATGAGATGGGGGAGAGGTTGGGAACGGAAGGGACGAACTAAGTGAGTTACCTATGGAGTTTTAAGTCGCGTCGTAATTCTTAACATATTTCCGAAATTGAATTTTATGAGAGCTCTCACGAACTGCATTCCTTCCAGCATTAGGGTAAAATGTACGAGTGCGCACAATGGCACCATAAACCACTGCCCTTTGCCCAGTCATTAATCTACGAACACCACCCCCTGTCTGACCTGTGGAAATGTTTTCATCGAACGTGTGCGTGGACCTTAATTGAAATTCAAGGTCGTGCAAATTCCGGAAAATTAAAAAAAAAACTTTTCGCCTGTTTACGTTTTCACCACCACCGGGACGCCCCCATGTGCACATGCGAGATACGTCGCGCCGGTGGAGAGTTTTAGGACGGTGCCAGCAGCATCGGCAACCACTCACGATTAGGACGGCAGGCGGAGGTCGCGGGGTCAACGGCACGGGGGAAGGGCACGCAGGCCGCCAATGCGAGAGACAAAGGGGCGGAAGGGTGGGGGGTGCTTGAAATTGCACTCGCACCACCCACGCGGGGGGTGGGGGAAGAGGCTAGGGGGAGGGAGGGGGCGAAGAGGGCGGAGGATTGCGAACGAGTCCGGAGCGAAAAAAGTTCGCGCCCCTGTTGTCACGGCACACGTTGGCTCACGAGATAACCGGCGCGACATCGCCCTCCCCACTCTCCCTCCCCCCATCGCACACGCGTGCTCACGTCGCCAACGTGCGGGCACACATCTGTTTGTCGTGCAGATGCGCGGGATATGGGCTCCGTAAACAAGTGTTCGAATCGATGGGAACTGAAATGGTTTTCCACGTTGGCGTAGCGGATTTTGTCTTCCCCTCAAGCCCACCTTCCCATATCCACCCGCCTCCTCGCTCTGTCCACAAAGACTGTCTGCTTTACCCCCCCCCCACCCCACCCGAGCACCAATGTCGCATTGCGTGAACGCTTTGAAATTTCACATCAGTGAACCGGTCGAGATAGGTTATTTTGATCTAAACCGGAACCTCTCATCATCTACCCCAGCACTACGCTTCTCATACCTCACCTCACACGATATTGAAAACTTAAAACGACTTTGTGAAAATTAACTAAATTTTTCACTCACCAAACAGTCATCCTTAATTCATCCCGTCTTCAACATTCCCAATCTCTTGCTTCACTCCCAAACGTCCTCTCATATATCTAAATTTTCAAACATGCCATTGATACGGAATAGGAGGGTTGTTTGGGAAGTAGTTGGCGGTTGTCTCGGCGGAATTGAGTTTGCGGTAGTATGAAGGGCAACTATCGACGAGTGTTCGTAGTAATAGATGTCATCAGCGTATATTCATGTCATCATATGACAAAATACAGAGGGTTTCAGTTTTATGGATTCTACGAGTGCTAAAAACACCGTTTGATGTCGGTTAGTCAGGAGCACATTTCCAACCCTACTGCACTGATATCGACGGTTTATTTTTTATATATTCCGGTCATCCAAGGAATGGAATATAAAGTCAAACCTTGACACCACGGAAAAATAAAAAAAATGAAAAACGTCACGGATGCGGACGGATTACCTCCATTCACTCTTTCCGATCACTTAAGATTTCTCCCCACGATCTTCTCCCTTCGCCCACCATTCCTAGTCTTTCTCGTTCGCTTTCCTTCCCATCCCATTTCACTTTTACATTCTCCTCCTTACCCACAACTTCAGCCTACCATTTTCCTATTCTCTGAGAGACCAAATTTCAGATCCACACAAAACTAGGCTTTGTAAACGTAGCCAACATTTGTCTAAACATTTAACTGACGTCAGACTTAATCACTCCCAATTTCTCAATTTAAAACCAAAATTTAAAACTTTCCCCGGATTACGTTAATGCATGATGTAGATATGAATACATGTGAGTAACTGTCCTTGTTTATATACGCACAAGTGTATATTTATATTTATGCACTATAGAATAATGATGCATAAGTGCATGGTGTCCTAACACCACCCACCACTCTCCCTTACGGGGTTCTGTGTAAATGCAGATACGGAAGGAGGTCCTAGTCATCGACTCCTATCTCATTGCAAAATATTCATTACCTAACGCAGATATTCTTTCAGTGTTCTTTTAACGTCCTTAAAATTGATTACTTTCGTCTGGAAGACTTTCTAAATAAGTGATTATCGTACAATTAATCCGCTCTAGGTTTTATCTACCGACTTCAATGTTAAGCATAGGCTTTATAGGACTTTATATAATATTATCTTCTTTTTTTATCTAGTAATATGTCTTATTTTTAAGTCTAGGAATAAATTTTCAAGATAATACTTAAGAGCAGGGATGTTCTTAAGTATTACGGCTATTTTCATGTCGCAAATAGATATTTCTTTGCTAACGTCCACATGGGTACCCGCAGTTTTTTAGATAAATTTATTACTCGTGGTTAGCCTCTGATACCTTTTTCTGACTAGCTGTTCTGAATTATCTTATGTTCCCGAGCAAGGTATATTTGTATGTGTGAAAGGGGGGAAAGTTTAACAGGGTAGCAGATGGTAATGATTTGGGCGTGGAGGAAAGATCAGTCACACGTAATTTTAATGTAGGCATTCCCTCCAAATTGACGGCAACATTTATAACGTGACAAAGCTATCGTAGTTAATACAAGATGTAAATATATATTTCGCGGTGTGGAAAATGAAGTGAGGCAAATATCATGCATTTTCATTGTAAGAGCTACATGCATATATGAATAAATATATACATATATACGCGCTATTATTTGTTGAGAACATATTTCAAGGAACGAATGAATGCGATGAATCAGCTTTTGAGGCGGGAGAGATGTCAAAGTACTAACTAAACTCAATTAACCCCCTTAGTAATTCACCTTTCAGGTTTCCACCGACCGATTTCCATCGCATTAGACGCATACAAATGACGAAAAATGCTAATAAAGTTGTTAAATAAATAAGTGAGAAGCTCGCTTGATTAATAATGTACCTTTCACATTCGATCTGCTCATTCGTACGTAAAGGCGACACGTTGATGTGCCTGCATTCGCTTTGCATGAACATCAATCAATACAACCCGTATTTGTTCCGCCAAAATGCTTACCCGGGAGAGAAAAAAGTCATGCTGTATGATATACGATATGATATCTTGGCTCCGAAATACGAAAATTTGTCTAAGAGTGATAGTTTAAAAAGCCGTGGTAACAATTGTACCCCCCGTAAACACATCAAATAGTATAATATCGGAGAACTGTTCAATAAGGAGTGATTGATGTCGTAAACACTCGATGCGAATGCAAATAGAGGTCTACATCTACATTAATATTACATCATCTACATTAATACCCTGCGAACCACCAAAAAGGTTTGTGGCAGGGGAGAGTCAAATTAGTATAACCGAAATATTGTGGAAATCGCATAGGGAGAACCTCAACTGTTCGTTTTTGTATTTATATCTCGGTATAGTATCGTAAAATGGGCAAATAATGTGACTATGCTGGTTATTTAGTGTACAATTAATATCTTATTTAAATGAGGAAAAAGAAGAGACCGATCACCATTCCCTGCGGAACGCAATGAGCTACAATGACAATATCGCAATACATTCATGTGCTCATTGTTTCCATTGAAAAAGGAAATAACGAAAGGAATTCACTAATTTGCCAATAATTTCATGTGATCGCGCTTTTTACAGTAGCTTAGTGGGTGGTACTTGATCAAACGCTTTTTTCCATGTCTAAGAATAGATCTTGTTTTTCTTCATTCATCTATTTGAGGACTTTGACTGAATTTAAATCACGTTTTCCCCATTATATGCAGATGTGTCCTCAAAGTATTTTATTTTATCCGTCCCTCCGAAACTAAAGCTGTAGGAGAGACTGGTATTATTTTCTCAGAAAGACTACTGAAAATATCTTCTCTATTAGCTGGAGTAAATTACGTGTTAATAATAGGGAATTCGCGGTTGCACCAACTGCTCAATGCTGCAGACACTCCTCTGACCTAGAATCAATCTACGTGTTGATTTGCTCTAACATTTATTACCTGTTTTTAAATGGTGACGATATTTTATTCTTGCAAAGTTAGCTCAAGACTTTTTTTTCTTGTTTGACATCCGATGAATTTTTAATATCTACATCAACATAATACCTCACAAGCCGCCGCAAGGGCGTGTGGCGGGGGGTGTTTGGCCACCACCCAAGAAAGGGAAAAGAGAAAAACCGCATTCAGAACCAACACATATATGCAAACCCAAATCCACAGTGGTGCATACATTCAGGGAAGCATCCTACAATTTTACACCCATGCAAATACATTATAAATACATATCAGTCAAAGCGATAATTTTTTCTCGTGATTTTTCTAATAATAATCGTATTGTCTTATTATTGATATTTCCACTCTTATTTTTTTGATTGTTTCATTGGACAGAAAGCTTTCCTGACTACCAACCTCTCAAGATCGAGTACTGATGGTGAACGCAACTCAACTCATAGATTCGGTGCACGTCTGGAGTGGATACAAACCCTTCTACAAACTGTGCTGGTTGTTTGTGGGGCATAATGGGAAAGTAGATGCAAGTAATCGGGAAGATGTCACCAGCAAACGTCACGAAGCCCACAGTGGATCATTGCGATAGACGCATACGCCGTTGCGAAGCCTGTTTGAGGGGGGGGAGGGTGGCCGGGGTGAACGCTGAACTCGTCTCGACTATCCATGCAAAGGGAACCCAACAACGCTTCGAACGGCTTCATACGAAAAAAGAAAAGAACAGGGTGGGAGGATGACGATCAACTGCGCCTACCGACGAGTTCCCCTTGGGGACACCCGTCCCCCCCTCCGGGTTGCGAAACTCTAACAAAACCCCCGCTGCGGGCAGGGTAAAGGTGTTTGTGGAAGCGGGGTAAACAACTCGCACCCGGAAGCCGCCGGACGCCACTGACGAGGAAGACAAGGACGGAGGTCGAGCCGATCGCCCGGAGGGCGCGGAGAAGAACCCCATCGCGCCTCGCGGACCCCATTGTCTCGGAGATGAGCGGCATGAATACCCGTAGTTTTTGCGAAAACAAATCGAATAATAACAAAAAAGAGCACTGAATACATAAATATATATTTCACAATAGTGTTATATATATATATATATATATATTCATTCAAACAGAAATAGGTGTAAGGAAAGGGGATAGGAAAACACATAAAAGGCGAACACAGGACATGTGGGGAAGGCGGTTTTTGAGCAGATCACGAAAGTAAAAATTCCGGGCGGATGCTCTTGAAAGTGGAAGGTCCGTGGTTCAAATCCCGGATAAGGAAATATTTTTACTTTCGTGATCTGCTCAAAAACCGCCTTCCCCACATGTCCTGTGTTCGCCTTTTATGTGTTTTCCTATCCCCTTTCCTTATACCTATTTCTGTTTGAATGAATATTTGTGCGCCGTATGGCGGGATTTTCAAGTTTGAATATATATATATATATATATATATATATATATATATAACACTATTGTGAAATCTCACGGACGTGAATAATATTGTAAATGGAATTAGCACTAGTAGACAAAAACACAGAAACACAAAAACAGAGAAGCTCAATAGGTATCGAATTTACGGTGGTCGAAACCACCTTTCTCAAGAAAAGGAAGAACAGAACTAATTCAGAACTCATGAGCTCTGTCCTTCCTTTTCTTGAGAAAGGTGGTTTAGACCACAGAAATTCGATACCTAGTGAGCTTCTCTTTTTATTTTTTGTTTCCGTGTTTTTGTCTTCATCAACTTGTGCTAATTCAATTTACATAAAATATATACATATATATATATATTTGTTTATAAATATTTAATGTAATAAATAAATTAATATATATATATATATATATATATGTTTCCTTAATATAAATTGAATTAGCACAAGTAGGAGAAGACAAAAACATAGAAACAGTGTGTATGCATATATATATATATTTTTTTACACGGTGGAATTAACGACGAGGATCGAACCCTCTGACCTCTCTGTTCGAGACGAAGGGATTCAAGGGTCGTCAGGTGTTTGGGGCATCAAAAGGAGTGGAGTTAAGGGAGTTTTTGGACCGTGGATGTGTGGATATATGTGTCCCGCGGATCGCTTCCGACCTCCCGGAGCGACTGCAGTCGGTCTCCTTCAGATGCGAGTCGTAGGGGCGGCGAGTGATGAGGTCGAAGGGTGGGGAATGGGGGTGGAAATAGCGAGCGAGACTTCCGGGGTCCGCGAATCCAATTTCCCCCCGTCGCTCTCTCTTGATCGGAGGAGCTCCAATCACTGCCTCGGGTGTAACTGAAGGCAATATAAGGTCACGGCGATGGGCGTGAGGAAAGTGGGAGGAATGGCTTGACAATGCCCTTTTTCACTACGGAAGAAAGGATCCGCGCTTCGAAATGAAATCTTCTCCCCAAACGATTGACGATCGCAGGATGGAACTAGATATTTCCGCTATTAAGACAGTAGACAGGTGAGGATTAAGAAAGTGATAGGAGAGAGATTTATTTGTAGATCTTTCCACTTTTGGTAAAACAGTATACAAAACACCTTGCCTATAGAATTACGAGGATACATAAATGGATCACTTTTAGCAGTAGTCAAGAAAACGTTCTATAGTGTGCATAAGTAAATGCAATATAGCATGCGCTTTAATTCGTTCCATTTTGCTCATTAAATGTACGTCTTGAGATCTCGTTAACTTTAATGGGTATGAAGTACTGATTTCCAACTTTAGCCAGAAATTAATCGAAATTTTGGTCTCGTGGTTTGGCATCTGCACAGTGCCAGCCTGGATATAATGGAGAGAAAGTCTTCATTTGTGAGAATCATCTTTTCCGCATTTAATTTTTGTTGTTGATGCTGCAGCATTTCATATGAGATATGCATATGGATATGTGTGTGTGTATATATGTATATATATATTTTTGTGTGTGTGTGTGTGTGTATTCATTCTAATGGAAGTAGATATGAGAAAAAGGGATAGGAAACAGCACATAAAGAGGACGAACAGAGGAGAGGTGGTGAAGGTGAAATCAAGCAGATCACAAGCGATAAACAGTTTCCTTGACCGGGACTTGAAGCACGGATCTTTCGACTTGCCGGGCCGATGCTCTAGGTGCCCCGATAGTATATATATATATATATATATATATATATATATATATATATATATATGGGCAAACAAGTGCCCCACATATATACGGGGCACTTTTTTGCATTAAGACCCGCAAATAGCGTAAATTACGTTTCCTAGATAGCTCAAGTGGTTAGAGCATCCGCCCGGCAAGTCGAAAGATACGTGGTTCAAGTCCCGGTTGTCTTAATACATATATATATGAAAATAAAAATGTATATATATATATATACTTGTACACACAATAAAAATATACACACACATATATTATATATACGGGTCGCGGTGGTCTAGTGGGTAGAGCGTTGGACTACTGACCGGAGGGTCCCGGGTTCAATTCCCGGGAAAGGCTCTGGGCACCTGCAGCTCCACCCAAGCTAGTTGATTTTTCGGGTACCAGATCTTCCTGGGAAACCATAACCGGCACAGGGAAAGGAACTGGCCCCCCTACCCTGATGTGTGAATATTCACACGCCGTCGGGCTTGGTACATGGGTGAGCTCTACCATCACCTACTAAACCGACCTTCGGGTTGATTACTGTGTTTTTTATATTATATATATGCATATATATATGTATATATGTATATATATGTGTATATATATGTATATATATGTATATATATACAATATTTTTCCACACACACATACATATAAATATATTTTTAAAAATATTTTCGTTTGTTTGTGTAATGTTGAAATTTAATTTCTACATTTTGATAGGACATGCCTTTTTCGTTTCCTTGAAATTGAAAAATATACTTGTATGAATGGCATAAACAGGTTCTTTGAGTGAATATATTTCGATTAATTTTCCCTTACGGCAAGTCATGTCAAATGTGGGATTTTATGAGCATCTGCACAGTGCCCTCGTTTACGCAGGATCCCACGGCTATTTTAACGATTTAACGAAAGCAGCAGCGCAAGAAAATTAGCGTCTGCTTGCCCCATGAAGATTCATAATCATCTCGAAAGGCTGCTTCCTTACGACTCACTGAGATGAGATGTATGAGGTGATTTGGTTGGAAGGTAAATTGGGCATAAATGTTTGCATCATTAATTGCTCTCGCACCACAAGCCGAGACTTCTCTATGGACTTTTGCGATTGATTATAATAGTCCTCTCTCTCTGAAATGTAAAGCAACCTAGAATATTAGAAAGTGCAATACAAGTAAAACATCGTGGTAAAAGGATCGCTATTCAGCAATGGTGTATCGAAATAAGTCACTCTAAATTAATATACTCATTATTTTAATTTCATGACGGCCTGATTAAATTTCTAATTCATTAAATTGAACTTCAATGAGAAGTTTTGTTGAACGTAATTTCAGACAAAAGTGGGTAAATACGACATTACACAAACAACAAAACAAAAACATAATTACACTGAAATAATGAAATAAATGAAAATACATATATTTGATCGTTTATACAGTTCTGTCCTTCTCTTCCTTGAGAAAGGTGGCTTTGACCACCGAAAATTCGAAACCTAGAGAGTTTATTTTCTTTTTTTATGTATTTATGTGTTTTTGTCTTTGTCCAATATATGAAATTAACCGAGCCACACGGCAACAATTTCTAGAGTTAAATAAAAGGTGGTTACTAAATTCGGAAGCTGTTTTCTATAAACGATGAAAAACGTAAAAGTGAAAATATCCGTTAATATTTTATAAAATCAATATCATTAACCATGTGGTGGATGTCAATGTTTCAGTAATTCTTATTGAATTTCTATCTTAAATGATCATCATAGTTAAATTATAGTTATATTTTATTGCTTAATAATATGGCACGACTTCTGCTACGGATGCCATAATCTAATTCATTCCTCGTAAATATTTATGGTTGTCTCCTGTTTTTAAACGTTATATTATTAACCAAAATTATAATAAAGATAACATCAAGAGGTCATCTCTAAAAATTTTTCATTTTTTCAATGATTCACGGAATGTCGATGATCTTCAATTAAAAACATCTGCAAATCGCACCTGCGAAAAATTAGGTGCATTCATTAACTGGAAAGCTTGGAAAATCCTCAGTTAATGGAATAAACTGTGACGAAATTCCAGTGAACTTGTTTGTATGCCCTCGAGAGGAAATGGAAAAGGGAAAGAGCACATAGTACGCTGAATAGCAGATCTCGTAAACCTGCCAGCGGCAGTCTGCTGTTTCGGGCAGGATGGAAACAATAGCCTTATCATTTTATAAATGAAAGGATTCAAATGGGAAACGGTAGATAACGCACCGTCACGAAAAGTTATCCGATCGGTTCTATCAGACTTGAAACATGGAGCCATCTCAATCGTTTTAACAGATATATGTTTTCACGAGCAATAACCCTTATTTCTCATGAATATCGTACAATAGATAGCGCTGCGGATAAACGAACAGTCTTTCCTAACAACGTAGACATTAAATGTAGTTAGCTGGTAATAGTTAGCAAATGATAACTGGTCGTTCTAAAAAATTCGTGACTCAAAATTAAATGAATGTATTTATGTATTTGTGTGTGTGTATATATATAAAAGAAAAATATCGATCAAAGAACAAAAAAAAGGATGCTCACACATTTCTTGATATTTCAATAGTACGAGATCTCGTCCTCACAAGAGTAAATTATACTGGCTCTTTTATTATTTACACTTTTGTGGAAGAGATTTTGTGCTTTCGAAACTTCAAGCTATGCATGAGTACCCTTTTTTGTGTTCTGGTTCAATATAAATATTTTCATATATAATATTTGTGATTTGTGTCCTCGTTGCTTAGCGCTACTTCAAGTTTACAATAAATACAAACATATATATATATTATTATTAGGTAATCTACCGGTTAAGGTAGGTTTTTGGATGGACACAACTATCAAATAAACATTTTGTAACTCCCCACCTAGCAAACTAATCTATATCAGGTCCCTCTTCATCTCGGTGTACTTCTTACCTCCCTTCATCCCGTCCAACATCCCTATCCTGTTCCTACCCTTACCACGCTTGCCCAACATTCTCCCCTCTATTACCCTCTTCAACATTCCACTACCGCTCAATACGCCTTTCATCCATTTTTCCTGCCTCCATAGGATTTCTCTCAACAAACCCCTCTCCTCCCCCACCATTTCTAGTACTTCCTCATTTGTTTTCCTTTCGGTCCATTTCACCTTCTCCATTCTTCTCCATACCCACATTTCAAAAGCCTCCAATCTACGTCTATCCTCCTGCTTCAGCGACCACGTTTCCGCGCCGTACATAGCTACGCTCCATATCAGAGTTTTTACGAGTCTTGTCTTAACATTCCTACTCAACGTCCCCGTCATCAACTCCCTCCTCTTTGAGAAAGCCTCCTTGCCTAGCGCAATTCTTCTCCTTACGTCCCTACCACTTTGACCGTGTTGGTCCAAAACACTTCCGAGATATGTAAACTGCTCTACCTGTTCTATTCTTTCCCCGCCTATTTTAATATTTAGCTTAGCCTTTTTCTTTCTAGAAAATCGCATAACCTTTGTTTTATTAATATTGATTCTCATCCCATATTTATCGCACTGAACCTCCAATTCACTCAACAATGCGCGCAACCCCTTGGCTGACTGAGCAACTAATGCTTGGTCATCAGCAAACCTAACCGATTTTACGAATTCCCCTCCGACTTTCATTCCTACCTCCAGTTCTTCCCATGCCTCTTTAATCATTTCCTCTACATATACGTTGAACAGTACCGGTGACAATGGGCAACCCTGCCTTACACCTCTTCCTAACACTGCCCATCCGGACTCTCCGTTCCCCACTCGCACCTGAGCAGTCTGAGACATGTACAGGTTGCGGATCAGTCTCCTGTCCCTCCAATCCATTCCTATTTTCTCCAATACACGCATTAATTTTTCCCACTTCACTCTATCAAACGCTTTTTCGAAATCTACAAAACAGGCAAAAACGTCCTGATTGTATTCTATATTTCTCTCGACTAGTGATCTCATTACTGCAATGGCATCACGCGTACCTCTTCCTTTCCTGAACCCAAACTGATCATCCCCTAAGTAATCATTTGCCTTACTCTCTATCCTTTTGTTGATGATCCTGAGAATAACTTTAGCTGCGTGGGATATCAAACTTATTGTTCTGTAATCCTCACATGACGAAGCCTTTGCCTTTTTTGGAATAGGAACTAACACCGATCTCACAAAATCTTCCGGCCAGATTCCTTCCTCATAGATACTACGAATCAGTCCATATATGGCCTTCTTCCCACCTTTCCCTAACCATTTCAACATTTCTACAGGAATATTGTCCACCCCCACAGCCTTATTTGCTTTCATCTCCTTTAATGCCCTTTCTATTTCATCGTCGAGTATGCCTGGACCTAAGCTATCTTCTTCTACCTCATGTTCCTTTTCTATGTCTAACCTTGTCGGCCTAAGTTCTTTACCATACAGTGTTTCTATATATTCCTTCCATCTCTCTAGGATTTTTCCTGGTTCAACTATTATCTTACCCCATTTATCTTTAACTGTTAGCACAGATCTTGCCTTCTTACTTCCCGATAATAACTTAACCTTGCTGTATAGAGCACCAATTTCACCCTTCTTCTGTAGACTTTCCATATCCTCGCATTGCGTTTTCCACCATTCTTCTTTTGCTTTATTTGTGGCCCTTCTCAATTTATTGTTTAACTCTTTGTACTTCATTTTGCCTAACTCTGTGTTTACATTTTTCCATCTTCTTCTCTCATCCATCTTTGCAATCATCTCATCCGTTACCCATGGTTTCCTTATCCTTTTCCCGTTAACGGTTCCTATAGTGTCTTTAGCGGCTTCCAATATCCCTTTCTTGATACATTCCCATTTTTCTTCGATAGCACTCAGTTCTTTACCGTCATCCATCATTTTCTCTACAGCCTCCTGATACTCCTTCTTCGTTAATTCATTTACTGCTTCTAAATTCCATTTTTTAACCCGCCGCCCTTGCCTTATCTTCTTGAAACGAACATTACATTTCATAACAACTAAATTGTGGTCAGAGTCCGCATCCGCTCCTGGGAAACTGTGCGAATTTATCATACTGTTCCTAAACCTTTGCCTAACCATAATATAATCTAACTGATACCTTTCTAAGTCACCTGGCATTTTCCATGTATACCTACGCCTTTTGTGGTGTCTAAACCATGTGTTGGTGATGACTAACCCCTGTCTCCTGCAGAATTCAATTGCTTTCTCCCCGCGTTCATTCCTCGTGCCTAACCCAAAATCCCCTACCTCACCACCATCTCTTCCTTCGCCTACCGTCGCATTCCAATCCCCCATCACTATTAAATGTTTCCCTGCGGGAACACTCGCGATGATATCCTCTAACTCATCATACATCCTATCGACTTCTTCCTCCTTGTGGTTGCTCGGTGGCATGTATACCTGAATAATGACCAAGTTCGTCGGCTCTGCTTTAATCTCTACGAGTAAAATTCTATCTGTCGCTTGCTCTATGTTGACTACGCTTCTTCCTACCCCTTTATTTAAAATTACGGCAACCCCTCGTTGGCTCTCGTCCCCGCCGCTGTATATCACTCTATAATTGTCACTCCAGTAATCCCCGCTATCCTTCCATCTCACCTCGCAGAGGCCTAAAACATCTATGTTACCTCTTTCCATCTCTCGCTTAATATTTTCTAATTTGCCTCTCCTCAACATTGTCCTGACGTTCCAGGTTCCTATTCTTACTACTTTCGCCTTCTTCTGAGTCTTCTGTCCTGCTGAAGTTATTTCTTCCCTGCAAGGGTTTCGTGGGATGACGACCGCGGAAGCCTTGCCTCTCCCGCTGCCGGGCACGACACACGGCCTCTTGGGCCGAGTCCCGTAGTTGCCAGGACTCATATTATCTATAGTGCCCATCATAATATTCTTGGGAATCATAATTGAGGTGGTTTCCCGTTGCCTTCCTCAATAGTGTTTTTAACGTGACACCATCACTTAATGGCCGCCCCACTGGGGTCAGACGCCATTACAGCCGCCTCACTGAGGAACAGACGCTGCATGGACTACCTTTCGTCTGGCTCCTAACCTTCGACCTATCTGGCATGGGTGACCCTTCCAGGAGTAATTATTATTACTCCCGCCAGCACAGCTCTAGGGGTCATCGGAACACACAAGCCCTTCCACCACGACAAGGTTGTAGTCCATGGGAGGGATATATATATATATATATATATATATATATATATATATATATATATATATATATATATATATATATATATACATTCAAATACGAAGTCCCGCCATACGGCGCACAAATATTCATTCAAACATAGAAATAGCACGTCCGCCCGGCAAGTGGAAGGTCCGGTGTTCAAATCTCGGCTAAAGAAATATTTTTACTTTCGTGATCTGCTCAAAAATCGCCTTCCCCACATGTCCTGTGTTCGCCTTTTATGTGTTTTCCTATCCCCTTTCCTTATACCTATTTCTATGTTTGAATGAATATATATATATATGTATATATATATATATATGTACCTACCTACATAATCTACCGGCTGAAGTAGATATTGGACGGACGCAACACCCAAATATTTCTCTTGTCTTGCCTAACAAAACATAATACAGCATCCTACTTTACAACAAGTCCCTCTTCATCACTGTGTACTTCCTCCGTCCCCTCATCCCGTGCAACATCCCTACCCAGTAAACAACCCAAACGTCGGTTTAGTAGGTGATGGGAGAGCCCACCCATGTACCAAGCTCGACGGCGTGTGAATATTCACACCATCAGGGTAGGGGGGTCAGTTCCTTTCCCTGTGCCGGTTATGGTTTCCCAGGAAGATCTGGTACCCGAAACATCAACTAGCTTGGGTGGAGCTGCAGATATATATATATTCAAACTTGAAAATCCCGCCATACGGCGCACAAATATTCATTCAAACATAGAAATAGGTATAAGGAAAGGGGATAGGAAAACACATAAAAGGTGAACACAGGACATGTGGGGAAGGCGGTTTTTGAGCAGATCACGAAAGTAAAAATAATAAATGAATATATATATATATATAAAATTTTATATATATATATATATCATAAATGAATATATATATATTCATTTTCACATAGAAATAGATAAGTAAAGGGGATTGGAATACACGTAAAGGACGAGCACAGGAGAGGTGGGGAAGGCGGATTTGAGCAGATCACGAATGTAAAAATATTTACTTAACTGAAATTTTAGCAAATGATCGTTCATATACATATCTCATGAAGCTTTCAGCACTTCCTTCATTATATCAGTAAAACTACTATGCGTCAAAAATTACCTTGATAAAAACACGGTATTTTTGTTAAGTTATAGATCCTCTATTAATTTGTAACTCACGCGACCACAGAGAAGAAAATCGTCTTTTCACAAACAGACTGAGCAGTAAGCGTTAAATCACCTTAAACGCCTTATTATTCATTACATAAATGAAACGACATCAATATTTATACGAACGTAGGCATTCGGGTGATGATGGCAGAGGCGTGCGAAAGTATTGTAATGAAGGATGGTGCTTCTCACCACTCGGGTGAGGAACATTTGTGAAACTTCCCAGTGCAACGGAGTGCTGGGGAGGAGGGAGGGAATAAGCCGAAGATTATTAGGATTATGAAGGGCTTCTTTCCTGAGAAGGGTGAAAGCCGACTTCAATGGAGTCGCGGATAACCACGAGGTCCTGTTACCTTCGGGGAGCCCTCATTACGGAAGGCATAAAATTATAATGGCAGAAAAAGAAAAACGGTAAACGGGAAACGACGAGAAATGTATCCTGGTCCAACCGGCCGTTGATGGGGATAAATGCAATGACTCTCACGTGGTATTTCCCGCGAAAATACTCACGGTTATTTCCTTTAATGCGTCCTGCGTTATTCATAGAGTTAATAAGAAATGAGTGGGCAGCCAAGAACGAATCGGACACAGAACATCATTTCCTTTTACGCAATGGGCCGTTTTTAGGGAATTTCAATATAATGTCTTCGAAAGTAGTCCCTCCTCAACTAATGAGATGCTATAAGTGATGTCTATTAAGGGAGTGAACTCGTAAAGTCCAAAATCACGTGTTTTATCGCCTGGAAACTCGAGAAAGCTGGCCGAGTACAAACATCATTCACGCAGCGGGTGGTTTTACAGCGTTCGTTGAAACTCAAAGTGTCCTTGGGGAGTTTTTCCTCCGTGTCCTTTTTTCAATTATGAAATATAGTGACGTTGTAAATGAGATACGCCGAAAAGAAAAATAAATTAATTTAGAATCATTAAAATTCTGCCGTAAATGGAGCTTGGGTGTAAGGGGACAGAAAGATTGGTTTCGGGTTGGTGCGGTGGCCAGTGTGCTGACTTTCCACCCAAGCAAACGGATTCGATGAATGATGAAATTAAATGAACGTATTTGAATTCAGCAGCATTCAGTTCGCTGTCATAGAAGCTCGGATGAAAGGAAACAAAACGAATGATTCGGGTGGTTACGGTGACATGCATACTTGCTTCCCATCTCGAGCACCCAGGTTCGTATCCCGGCGTTTACAGAATTTTCCATCACAGTTGTCCCGATCCTTACCTTGGTACAATGTGCAGGGAGCACGACAAGTTGCATACGCCCATTCATCGGCTGGAATGTTAATTTATTATTAATAATCTCTACTCCGTATCCCCAATTTCAAGAAAATCGTTCGTCTACCGAATTATCCACCTATTTCTAATGACTCAAATACCCTCGACTGTCCTTTGCCTCCTTTATATTATAACTACTATGTAACTAAATGTTATGTACTTTATAAAATAACTACTATGAATAAATTATTTTATAGTTGTATTCTTTTTAAGGGGTTTTTGCACGAGTGTATACGCCACTGTGGACACAGTTTTGCATGTGGCTCTGCTCCTTTTTATAGGTGGTGACCTAACCCCCCCCCCCGCCACAGGCCTTGCGGCGGTTAACGGGGTAATATGTAGATATAGATGTATGAAACAGCAGTTGATGGATTCATCAGGTAAGGAAAGCGATATCCCGTGCAGATGTCTTTGTACATCCCTCCTCCGCGAACATGTCCTGAGTGAGGTCCAAACCAGGGGGTACGTTATCACCCAGCAGGTAATCGAAGTAAATGCATACCTCGGTTCATTTTCATCAATTCCGCAAGAGGTTGACGAAGCCACTCTATGTATTTCTGACCACTTGATGGTGGATAGGAACAGATTTGTTAAGGCTTTATCGGTAGTGTTTCACTAGAAAACTTTTTTATTCTTAATGATGACGTTAAAGCATCGAACCCGGCCAAATAACCTTCCTTTTAGCGAAATCAAAGCAATCAAGTCCTACTTTCATCACCTACGTATCAATTCCACCACATCCGCTCAAGCACTATTAAACAGTAACATAAGTCTTCGCTTTTCACCAGCGTTCGAAACTTATTTTTCATTTTTTGGCCGCGTTCCACGTTTGCATTCCTTATTCTGATAGCCACGCGAAATTGGTATTAATCAAATCCTTCCGACTAAACGACGCGATAATTTCTCAGAGTAGGCGCGCAGAATGAAACGATGATTTCGACTGCCGCCCCTGATGCCCAAATCCCCACGTCTTGAAGCGTTCATGCCCCTCCACGCTGGGGCAGATCGGCAGGGTTGATTGAAGAGGACTGATTTCTCAAGGAACGAGCTATTTAGCACGAACACTCGGCCCAAACCAGTGCCGTTAAAATACTCGTATACAGTATTCGGGTCGGCGTTATTCCTCATCCCGCGACACTCCACGGGGCATCTTTTACCTGAATTTCGTGGGGGAAATAACGCGTCAACATAATAATCTCGGCCTTCGGCCCCATTAAGGGACCCGATTGACGAAGACGAGGGAAACCGCGCAATGGAACCGGTGCGTCAATTTATCGTCGGGGGGGGGGGAAGAGGGGATGGGATGGCCGGGGGATGGGTGAGGTGGACGGGAGAACCGAGGACTGTCTCCGGCGGGGGAAGTTGAAGATTGATACCCGACCGTTCAGGGGGGGCGAGTGATTGGAATGGGGAGAGATGTTGAGAAGGCAAACGTCGTCCTCACAAACAATTGCGACAACTGGAGCGAAAGAGAAAGTTTTTGGCCTCTCGATATTTCTGTGATTCGCGGAGTGAAAGCTACAAAAAAAAAGAAGCGTATAAATCGATGCTGTAACCGAGTCTCTGAGGCGACACGGACGTCTGATAAGAGATGGGGAATTTATGATACGGCGTGTGGGTCGAATAAAAGTGAAGAAAGGGACAGCAAAAAGTTTTCCGCGTAAGTTGGTACAACTAATTATATATATATATATATATATATATATATATATATATATATATATATATATATATATATATATATATAAACCTGGTTGTTTCCTGGAGATAGAATGAGTAGTTTGCGACCGTAAAATTCTAAAAAAGAACAGAGGTGAAACGACCACCGATATATTTTTTGAGGCCGGTGTAATGACAAAAATGTTTGAACGGGCTCCGACTCTCTCTCAGTTATTCAGCCTCTGATTATTTCGCAACGACTGGTTTAGTTTGATGGATTTTTCTGGTACAGTCAATCATGAATTTAACATACAAATATTATATAATTCCGAAGACATGGTTAGTAAAATTAAATAACTAGCTTAAGGAAACAGAGCAAGGATAGACATATACTTATTCTTGCTAGTGTGATAATGGAATTCAGGTGCTGCTGACACAGGAATAGTTTTAATATTTCTTTCACGTCCGTTGCGAGTGGAGAGACCGCCGAAAGTCACCGAGCACTCAAGGGTCAAAAGTCACCGTTCCAGGAATTTCTCTTCTCCCATCTAATTTCACTCTATAATTTTTTTGTGCTCTTTATCCACTAATTACCGCATAAAAGATTAATATGAAAAATAATAACTGGAATTCAATCTTACTCTGGCGGAGATTATTGAAATGCGTGCTGAACTGCATTTCAACATTTCGCTTTTCTCATTGCATTACTTCATCCAGTACAAATTTATACGACTAGGGCGACGGAGACAAATTGAGGTTTAAATGTCGTACCGCTTTTCAAAGTGAGCAAATTATTAAAATCCAGAGTGAAATTGTTTCCATTTGTCTGAAAATTTTCATTTTTCCGCGTCTTCTTGAGCTAAATGTGATAACTGTCCAGCATGTATTTTAATTAAACTTGAATGAAGTGAAAAAATTGAGCGCTATATAATCCTCTACCCCGTAATATGTAATACGTAAAACTCTTTGTGATTTTCACGATGGAGAATAATGATAACTTGTGAGATATTCTTAGTAGAGTGGCAGCACTACGTGAGAACCTAATTTAAGTTTATATTTCAATAGTTAAAAACTTAAACATGCAAGATGAACATGGAAGATATATTTAAAATTCTGAAATTCTTTTTAATATACTCAACAGACATATCAGCACGTACTCTTCAAGTGGCTATTCTTAATTTTGTCCCTTTAAAGCTCGTACTTTACTTCGAAGTAATTGTTTATCTTAATTTTGGAGGGAAAAGGTCGTATTTTATCATTACCGGGCGTATGTTTTTGCCTAACTGGAAAATTAAATAAGTGTATATACTGTATAAGTATACTACTGTAAGTGCATAATATATTACTTGCGAGAATCGAATTATCGAAAAATTTTCCCCTGCGCCAACCGAAAGAAAACAATGGCGTTTTTTTCCCCGTGTTACTATGTGGCAACATCCTAATCGAACGTGCGCGTTCCTTTGGCATTGAACAGTCAGTCTTACGATGGAAGAGGCCAGGGCCGGCCAGCCTCCCTATTCCGCATGCATGCATTTCCCCCTGTCCGAAGAATTGATCAGAAGTCAGTCCACCCGATGACATGGAAACCAGTGGATAATCGATAGCATTTCGGATTACACGAAAAGCCCGTGGAAAAATCTATTTCTTGGCTTCGACCAGGGACATTCAGCAGAGGCTGGCTGTCAGACGTTGCGAAAGGCCACTAGGAATAAAATTTATGTAGCCCGCTCGGAGTGCGCTCGAGTGAAGTCGAGGAAATTGGTCGATTTAAAACTCTGAAGATATCTTTCGGTCCTCCCTAGCGCTGCTGGATCTTGAATAATGAATTGAGTGGAGCGGTGAATGGAAAAGGAAGAAAGAGGGATGAAGAGAAGTACGTTGAGCCAGAAAAGGCACAAAGTACACCCCATGACAGATGAAAATCGCCTCTACCTCTCGTGGACAAAGGAGAGTCTAGAGTAGAGATCCTTCCAATGTCCGATCACTTGTCAAAACTCTTTGCCGTTGGATGAACGCTATGAACTTATGAATTGGCGAAAGGAATGAATGAAATTTGATAGTTTCAAGAATACTTTGGTAATCAATCGCCGAATTAAAAAATAAAAGAGTTTTCACGAAAAATCCGACTGGGTGAAATATTGAAGAGCCATAGTTATGAACGAAACAAATAAATTATTAATAAAAAAATAAAATGCAATTTTTAATCCGCAATAATGATCTTTTTTGAACACGGGTTGTTTTTTCTATTCGAAGAAGACTGAATTATTTCAAAATAATTACGAATAAAGCAAAGGGAGTTAATGGTGAGAATTGGTATTTCCAAAAGAGAATACATGAAAATTTTAAGCGAACAGAATCAAGCGTTCTTGGC